>CAOJBJ011006588.1:0-22706 GCA_948291685.1 Euphorbia celastroides | reverse complement strand
CGATAAGGAGTCACTAGTGAAAAATCTCGGAGACGGTATCCGGGGACTAGAGTAGGCGACGGTAGCCGAACCAGGATATATTGCGCTGGTGATTTCTCTTACTTTGCTTTTTTACTCACTAACCCACTGATCACTCACCTTTGCTGACATATCAGTGTTGCATACATTTTGCACTTAAATTCCAATCACTGAAAAAGCTCGCTGAGGCTTAACATTCTCAGCGCGCCTGTGTCAGTATCAGCGAAGGTACTTCATCGCTAATCAGAAGGGGCTAAAACGAAAAAGTTTTCAAAGACTATCTTTTAACTTGTGTTTAATTGCTAAAAGTCATTCACCCCCCCCCTCTCTGACACCTGTTATTAAGCCCAAGGGGACCAACACCTGCATATACCATACTTTCACAAAGGTTATAATATGTCTATGTATTATAATGTGCTTCCTGTTTGGTGGTTATAGGCCTGATGGTTAACTACGGTGAAAGGGTTAGTTTTTTATTTATTAAAGCATGGAGTAGGGATCACTAGATTTAATGCTTTTGGGACTGATTATAGTCAAACATACGCTAGGATAGGAAAAATTATTTAATGTGGATTCTACAGTGTTTACATTGAGTGTAATGAATTGAAGAATCGATTTTATAAAGTCATATCGTAAAAGATTTTCATATACGTTCTTTTAAGACTAGAATTTTCAAAACGTTCTTTTCTATTATATATTTCTACTCTCCACTCGATACCAATTTTCTCTAAACTATCCACTAACTTTATCATTTTTATTTTATTTTATATTATAAAGTCTTTCAAATTGATTTACTATATTTCCCTCCTTTTCTGTGGGATCGATATCTTTTAAAACTACAACGCAACTGTATAGTTGCAGTTATCATCATTTTTCTAGATTAGTAGCTAGTATTGAAAACACATGTTCATTTTAGAATTAAATTTATTACTAATTAGAATAGTGATGAACAGCTCGCTCGACAAGCCCTTGACCTGATCCTGAAACACATTGCATTGCATTTAGTATTTATTGTTATGTTCGTACATGAATATATTGATTGCAGGTAAAAAAACATACCACCATCTCGAATTGTATATTGGCTGAGAAAATTGGATACTGAGGAGTGAAATATCTCCCGAAATACATGAATGGAATCGATCCACCCCCATAATCCTGATGCCCCATCACGGGATGAGAACTTGAAGTTGCACCTGAAGAGCTTGCCCCACCTCTCTTCCGACTCCTCTTAGCCTGCAAGTCAAGGTTAGACGATGGAAATCGTATTTCAAATCGAGAAAAAGAAATTTATTGACATACCCTACGAGAGGTCTCGTCCTCGTCTGCATCGCCCTGGTAATCCTGACCTCTGGTTCCAAGATCATCACCACCATCATCATAATCATCATCACCGCCAGGGAGCCCCATAAATGGGTTTTCCTCCGGAATACAAAGAACAACAAGGCTACAAAACTCGCAACTGTATACTTGTAGTTATCATTACTTTTCTAAATTAGTTACTGGTACTGACAACACCTGTTCATTTTAAAATTATATTTTATTACTAATTAGAAAAGTAGTGAACAAGTTTTTAGTGCCGTTGATGGGGAACAATAGGCGTAGATATTAGAGTTTATATAGGGACTGGGAATATATAGAATAAACTTTTGATTTGATTTTTTCTTTTTATTTGCATCATTTCATTTTGCATTTACATTTAGTTTTAGGAATTAATAAATAAAAATAAAACATATAAAATAAAAATAATAAAGAAACTAAATATAGTCCCGTTCGCGATCACGACAATACTCGCGCTCATGAATTATAATAGTCTTATGGTTTTCAGGAAGTTGAAAAATCACGATCGCGACTCGTTCGAAAATCTGCACATTAATGGTAGTTTTCAGCGGTTTTTCCTACTCATCCAATCAAATTCGTAGTGAAGAACGTTATAAATTCATTATAAGCATTTTCTATTCTCTTTTCTTTCTCATTTTTCATCAAAATTTCTTCAATTCACCATGACTCTTGACAAATCCAATATTGCTCCTACCAACATTCAAGAATGGTACGAGTGTCCTTTTCCCATCCTTTTCCATGATGAAGGAAATCATTATGAGCGTATGAGGAACAAGGAAATCGATGGGAACTACACAGTCGACCGAGGAGATTTCATAGAGTTGGGTATCTAAGATAGATTAATGATGTATCTTCGTATGATTCATTTTGAACCATACTCATACATGAATCTCGGAAACAACATCAACAATTGTCTGGAGATGTTAGTGTCGGTGCAGTGGAAGATCGAGAGAAATGATTTTCTATTGTTCCGTCACAAAGGGAAGCGTTGCAAACTCACAAGGGAACCACGTCACCATTATCTGGGTTTCCTATGGACTACTACAACCGTATGCCTTATGGTTGGGATCCTCTTTCGGCATGGACAAGGTTGACTGACTAGATGAAGTTCAATCCCGATGAAGCCTATAGTCGCTAGTTTAAAGATCCGTGTATCATTGCCCTCCATTTTTATCTAAAGGTTGTTTGGAAAACCGGATTTTGACAAAGTGCTGAAGAACTCTATGTCTTCAATAGCATTCTTAATAAAGAGCCTGTTGATTGTTCACAAATCATGATGGATGCCATTATGGATAGTGCTACTCATCCCAACAAGTTGGCATATGGTGTGAGAACGATGGCCAATCTCTTGAGTCAAGTAGCTTGAATGCCATATGTTTGTGACATCTTCACTGTCAAAGTTAACATTCCTCGTCTATTTTTGTCTATTCTCTATTGATATGGGTTCATGGACTACATCATTAGTAAGACAAGGACTGGATATCGTTGAAGACATGGAATGATCGAGTTGCTAAATATGTGAGGCATGAAAGAGAGGAGGAAGAGCAGAATGGGCCTACCAAGGCCAATTTGAAGAAGAAGTTGAAGGAGGTGACTGAGTGTGCCGAGAATATTTAGAAGGAAATAGACAATATTGGTTGGATGCTTTACAATCATAATGTTGATTTAGGGGAAATCGGCTTCAAAGTCGAAAACATCCTTGAAGAATTCGCTTCTGCTAGTGGAACCGCTTCGCCAATAACCATAGATTAGGATCATGTTTCATTTTATTTTGTGTATAAGACAATTTAGTTTCATTTTTTAGCATGCATTTAGTGTTTGTTTTGTGTGTTTGTTTGTTTGTTTTCTTGTATTCCTTACATTTGGATTTCTGTAATCATGTTTTTATCAATGCAAGTTGTGTTTCTTATCATGAGTTTGGTATGAGATCTCACATGTTTGGAAATAACAACGGTAAATAAATAAACAAGTTTTTAGTAATTTATGTGTTTAGGTTTGTTTTAGTTTTTAGTTATGAAATTTTTCATGTCCCATTAAGGATACACATAGTTTAATGTAGTGTGGGGGAGGACATTGAAAATTTCTTTAGTTTGTTTGTTTTCGAAAAAAATCTATGAAAAATGAAGAGTAAAAATGTTGTTTGATTTGCATGCTACCTTATTATACCTTGTCATACTAACATATATTTGTCCAAGGTATTATTTTGAGTTTTTAGGTATGGAATTCAACATTTGGGTAAGATGAGTGATGAGTAACATTCATGAGCAACAATTACAAGTATGCATTGATTTTACTTCTATGCAACATGAATTAGCATAAGTTATATAGTTTTGGTTTAATGCTACCAATAAATTTTTGATGGAATTATGTCTAATCATTTCTTAGTATAAGAGTTATGAATTTGGTCTAGATTATATTCTAAGTATTGAGTTAAGTGAGGAGTATGAAGAAACTATAGCCATAATACTTTGAAGTCAATATAGGTGAGGGTATTATTGAAAAAAAATTTAGAGGATAACCAATGATTTATGCAAAAGGTGAGAAATGGTATGGAGCAAAAAAAGCAAACATTCAATGAGTGAAAATGATCAGAGGCATAGAATGAAAAATGGGTGCAAAAAACTAGTCAATTGAAATACTTCAAAATCCTTATGTCAAAAGAAAAAGCCAAAAAAACATATAGAAAAATTATGGCAAAAGAAAGAAAAAGCATCTATGGTTACCTAGATATTCCTTGAGACATTATTTCAAAGTGTGCTTTTCATATGACCTCATGACTTGGATATTGCTAGGGAAAAGGATATGAAGTAGAAAGTATATGAAAATTATAGTAAGGATGATTTGGTGGACATTTCCTTGAATACTAAGGTATGAAACTAAAGCTATATAAATTGCACATTACTAATTTGTGAGAAATTTTGGTACTTTGCTTGTGTGATAATATGCCTACGTGGGAATGTGAGGCTCATTGCAATAGTCTTATGCCAAATGAGGTATGAATTCTTGAAATCCTAAGTTTGTTACTCTTTTAAATTGGTTTACCTTGAGGACAAGGCAAAAGTTAAGTGTGGGGGGTGTGATAAGTGTAAAAAGACACTTATTTACAAAGGTTTTTAGTGTTAATATACTATTAATTGAATGTTATTTTAAACTTCTTTTATTGGATTTCACGAGGTATGTTATTATTTTGATACAAGCACGGGTCTTTAAACAATTAGAGGTTGAATTTGCAAAATGTTGGAACATGGCTGATTTGGAGGAGAAATCATGCATTTTAGTGCTCATTTGAGGATTAAATGGATACAATTGGAATCCCCAAAGTTTGGGTGAAGTTCGTGAAGTTTTCAATTGAAATCATGACTTTTGTCACGATCGCGACTAGTCACAAACACTAATACTTCTGAAGCAGTCAAGAATCATGAGCGTTATACCAATTCGCTATCGCGACTCGCCGATTTCTAGAAAAATCTTCAACAACTTCTACCGGATGCAAGTTCATTTAACTACCATAACGATTATTAACCATTAATTATGAAAGGACACTTATCATCCAAGAGACATGACTTTTGTGAAGAAACACAACATTTCATGAAGAGGCATGACTTTTCACTTCTATATAAGGAGATTTCTCTGCAAAAAATGAGATAGATTGCAAGGAGAGCATTCTAGGAGAGTAATTTTGTGTATTTGAGTGTTCTTGAGAGAAAATACATTGAGCGTTCTTTTGATTTTCTAGTCTAGAGAAGTGTTTATGAGTGAATCAATCATTTCACGATCACTTATAACTTCTAAAAGTTGTAGTTCTCTTGAGATTGTGTAATTGGAAATCATACAATCAATGAAATCTTTTATTCTTCAAATTCGTGCATTTCAAGTTTATACAAGAAGATAAATTCTGAGAGGAATATCGTAGAATCAAGACTGGATTACAAACCAATGCGGGACTTGCCTAAGAAATGACAACTCCCTTTGGATAGGAATTCCACCATCCACTGAATAGTGAAAAAGGTTTGATCTCCCTTTTAATTCGTTAGGCATACCTTATAAGAACTTGGTTGTTTTCCTGCATATACTATACTTTCACGGAGATTATAATATGTCTATGTGTTATAGTGTGCTTCCTGTTGGATGGTTATGGGCTTTATAGTCAACTGCAATGAACTGGTTAGTCTTTAATTTATAATTGGAATTGGCACATAATAGTTTTATCACTAGATTGACTTTTAGTGATTTTGGGACTGACTATAGTCAAACATACACTAGAATTGGAAAAGTCATTTAATGTGGATTCTGCAGTGTTTACATTAAGTGTTATGAATTAAAGAATCGATTTTTTTATAAAATTATATTGTAGAAGATTTTCATATATCTTTTTCTAAGACTAGAATTTTCAAAATGATCTTTTCAATTGTATATTTCAAATCTCCACTTTACACCAATTTTCTCTAAACTATCAACCAATCTTATCATATTCATTTTTTTATTTTATTTTATATTTTAAAGTCTTTCAAATTGATTTAATTTATTTTCTTCCTTCCCTGTGGGATCGATATCTTTTAAAACTACATCGCAAATGTATACTTGCAGTTATCATCATTTTTCTAGATTAGTTTTTGGTACTGACAGCTCCTGTTCATTTTAGAATTATATTTTATTACTAATTAGAAAAGTGGCGAAGAACAAGCTCATGTTGAGCTGAGATGATCCCGTCGGGAAGAATAGCTGGGTCATGGCGTAAAACATAAAGGCTCGAGCTTCAACCCGTGGACTGAATCCCTAGGGGTTCTTTTACCAAAACTTCACAAGCTTATTCGTTGAATGGTTCTCACTGTCGAATCCAATGAGCCTAGTCAACAACCCGGGATCATGCCTGGCATAAAAGCCGTAGTTGAAGTCAATGACGACTCCATCATATCGAAAGCCGAGTATGGCGCAGACATCAACCAGAGTGATGGTGTACTCCTCACAGCTGAGATGGAAAGTGTGGATCGAGTCAGACTAGTGGTTGAAAAGCTAACCAATTTGAGAAGTGTGAATCCAAGGATATCTACATCTATAATCGCTCTCACAGTAGGGCTAAGCTTGTTGTACCACTGTTGTGGCTCCTGAATGTTCCTAGCCTTGTGGGTAACGATCTAGTAAAGTTGAATTTCATTTCTATACCTAATATAGAGGTATATCAAACTATGATTTCTAAATGAATTTTCAATGAACATCGAATTTCCAAGCCTATTGATTGTTCAAAATTATTGTTCAAATGCTATTTCCTAAAAGTTGCATTTCGAAAGCTATTTTCTTAGAAAAGCTACTTTCCTCAAGATGGACCTATGTGCAAAATTTGATTTTCCTAAGGATCAATCTAATTCCCTAGGGTTCCAAAATCCTAAAATTGATTTTCTAAATTCAAATTGAATTGAAATTGCTGAAAGGAAATTGAACTAACCGGTTTCTGCGAGAGATGGCCCGCCCGACGGATCGCCTCTAGGATATGGTGGTTCCAGTCTATGTCGTGATATGCCTTTATTTAGAGGCTTGCTGAAGCGGACAGGAAGGGGATCATAATTATCTCCCCGTCTGCTTCCACCTCAATGTGCTCGTAGTTCGAAGGCAGACTCCCGGCTTGATAGTTGGAAACCTTGAGCCACATAGCCATGACTAGATATTGGAGCAAGAAACCGTAAGATGAAAAAAGCGCCATTGAAACTCGAATTTAGGAAGTAAAGAAGATGCAAGAAAATAATTGGAGAAGAAATGAAGAATGGGTGGAGAGGAATAGAGCCTCTTGGTCAAAATATATAGAGGGTACAAATTTGTGTGTCGGCTATTTCACCCCATAAATGTCGAAGTTACCGTTACACATAGTTATCGTTACGCGGTAACGGTTACGTTTTTATCCAATCAGGTAAAATGGTAATCTAGCTAATCGACTATTTACCTCCATGATGTTAATTTCATTGGTTGCATTATATTCTGAAAAATTAATGTCCCGGGACAGCTTCGATGTCCGAATTTTTCATCCATGCATGAAAAAAATGGTTTTCAAAAATGGGTGGACCAAAATTTTAAGAAATTGACTTCTACTAGACTGGATGTCCCAGTCTGGACGCTTTTTGAGTTCGAATCGCAAGTTAAACAACTCATAGCCCCACTGGAAAATTGTCAAAACCCGAGTATGGATCCATAGAGGACCAACTCTATTGAATGTCACGACCGAATTTCCCAGGGAATCGGATCACTGCATGTTTCCCTTGGAAACAACACTTTTATCCCCAACGGATATTGAAATGCATTTCTGCAGTGGAAAAATTTTCAAACACACGGATCCATAACGGACCAACAAATGCATAATCCCCTGCGGATTTCGACGATTTATCTACTTCAGAAAATTGTCTTTTCAAGATTTTTTTTCAAATTATTTTGTGCCACATGTTTATCGTATAGTCGAGCATCATAACTTCAATTTCCTTGCAATAAAAGTTCTACGTGCGAGGGGCAAACTGTGAGCACGGTCGACCCAGAACGATGATGAAAATTTAACCTACTTCCATGTATTGGCAAACTTTTGATTGGAGCCGGTAGTAGATCGATTTGTGCATCCGAGAATTCCGGAGCCTAAACTCCACAAACCCCCGGAACCCTGATTCCAAAAAATCCCAGAGCCCTGACTCTAGAAAACCCAGGAAATCCAGAAGATTCCAGAAAAGTTCAGAACCTAAATCCACCAAAACTCTTCAAATCTTGATTCCGAAATCCCGGAAATCACCCAAAACCCTGATTCCAGAAAATCTGAAAGTCGGAGCCCAGACTCCAGAATGTCTCGAAAACCCGACAACTGTTTGAAATTCTCCCGAAAGGATTCCGCAAGATATCAGAAAACTCCCACAAACTTGGCAATTACTTGGTTGATTAGATGACCGCCACCTTCCAGCTTCTAGAAGGCCTGCTAATTAGCCGATCGACTATTTCCACCTATACATATGGTTATAGGCTGGTTCTAGCTGAACGACCATTACAAACCACCTCTCCAAAGATGGCTATAAAAAGGCCTCTCCCCTACCATTCCAAACCACCTCTCAAGCCTCACCTTAAGCTTGATGACATCCAAACTCCTCTCTAAAGCCATTCTAAGGCATTTCTAAGGCCTTTCTAAGCCATTCTAATTCCTCTTCAAGGCATCCCGATCGAGTCTTTCCCTCAGAAAATCGATCTTAAAGTTATCGAAAAACCCTAGTACCTTAGCATCGACTGACTTCCCTCAAAGCCTTGCATCTCAGGAAAGCCATTACTGGATAGTCAAGGATCCGATCCAGGACCTTTCCCATACCAATCCACTCAAAATCTGCAGAAATTATTGCAGAGATTTCACCTCCAATACCCTTCTATAGCCTCCTATAGTTTGAGATTGTCTCTTGAATCATCGATTCTAGTCGAGATTCTGTCGAAACTAAGGTCATTCGTAGTTTGGATATCACCAAAATACAACCTGGAGTTCTACCGAAGTTCTCCCAGAATACTGCACAATCAGTCCCAAACCGGCCCATCGAAAGAACTCGACCACAAGGAAAATTGAGGGTTTGTGGCTCTATGCCCAATTTCATTCCATTGATTGATTGTATCAAAAGCATCTGTTCGTGATCATGGATTTCTCTATCACGAATCAACACAAGGATACTCTGTAAGTGTTTCTAATCCACACTCGACTAGCGAAGCAATTTTGTAGGGTATATTGTTTATTTTATAAAGAAAGCGTTTAATAAAAGCTATCCTTGGGATGATGTAATGTGAGTCATTTCATGCAATGTCATAATAATGTTGGATCGATACCGTTAATAAACAGTTCACACGAACTCGTTCTATGGTAATTCTTGCTTGTGAGCTGAACCAGGTGGTGACTCCAAACTGTTTTACGAAAATGATTTGCTATTTAGCAATAGTTTTCAACTGTTTTCCAAACCAAGTGTTTTCGGCATGTTATAGCCATCAAATGTCCTTTTAATGTGGATATGGGTATTTCAGACCCTGATATCTGGGCCACAGGCTCGATTTTGATGCAAGTTCTCCCTCGCACTGCGAGTATTTGTCGTGGTAGAAATATTTTGTCCGCACTCGAGGTCCATGGTAGTGAAATCCTTTTTGAACCTTCTCTCGCCCGCACCAGTTTTTGGAAACTCCTAAAGACTGACCGGTTGGGGTAAGGGGAAAAAGAGGTTCGCTTGCTCACAACTGGTCTAAAGGTTTTTGGGGGATGTTTGAGGGTTTTTGAGCGAAAAATGTCATCTTAGGTGAGCTTTAGGCTTGCCTAACTGTTTTAGGGCTATAGAGGTTTCTGTTCTTAGCAAGCTTGGGCTTCACCAAACTATGATCTTCAAGGGGAGCCTCAAAGTTATTAAAGAGACAAATTCATAGGACGAAGTATCTCGTGCTCACAGTAACTAATTTATGAAAACTTGTGCCTTCTCTCCTCTAGAAAATTCTTGTTCTGAGGTTAGATACCCTCTCTATTGAAATATTGTCGTCATAAATTACATGGTGGTCTTAAATTTACTAATTCTGAAGTAATTCTTTCAAGTTCTTCTCCTCCTCTAATAGCATCTGAATGCATTAGAATGAGCACTACCACAATAAATGGTTTGTTTAGATCAATCTTCTTGTCACATACTCAACCTCCGGGTCATAGAAAATTTTCTCATAAAGGCCATTTAGGGCCTATTTGGGGCTGATTTTCCAAGCTACTTTCCTTGAAAACTTCATTTTGAATCTTTCTCTAAAAGTAACATATTATAATTTGGGGGAAAGTTATATGAAAAGTTTGTGATACCAACTTTTAAGAACAATTCCAAACAGAACCTTAGTCCTCTAGATATACCTTCTCCAAGATGAAATTTTTTCTCTGTCTTTGGGGTACTTCTTCACATGGGATAGTGTTGAGAGGCGATACCATCGACTTCTTAAGTGATGATCACATCTGGAAATTGCTTCTTCTTATTCTTTAGGTTCAAAATCTCCTCAATGTTGAGGTTTTCTTCCCCTTCTACAAAAGGAACACTTTTTCTACTAGTATTGCTTTACTTCCAACTTCTAGTTTACCCAACATAAATAGTGGAAGACATGGTAGTTCAATTCCACGTGAGCTTTCTTCTAATCAAGAAATAGGTTCCTTGGTTGGCTTCTAAACCCATCTCTTCTTCTTATTAACTTGGCCTCTGAGTGTAGACTGTCGGAATGCCTTATAGTCATATATCATGTTTTTCCCTATCATCTAGAAAAGGCCATTTGGATTACCGCCTCTTTCCCTTTAAGCTTGAAATGCTCACTCTTCAAGGAGTAGAAAGAGGAATTTTGGCCTCTTAGAAAATTGAGTAATTGGCCCAAGGCTATCACTAGTCTCTATAGAGAAAAATTTGTCAGAGATTTCCATACAAACTGTCTTGATGTTCTTCTATTTTGGCCACTTTTCTTAAAGTGCTTCTCTATGACAACTCTAGTGTGTCATCTTCTGATCAATTCAATTACTCTCAAGCTCTTTAGAGTATTGATTTTGCATATAACAGTTACTGATACAAAAAGCAATGTTATTTTATTTCCCTCTGAAACCACTAATACTTATTGACCCAATTGATCAACTTCTCTTCTTAGTCTCCATATTGGGTTTCAGCTCTTCTTCATCCCTCTTCTTAGTCTTCAGAAGGTCTTGGAGGATTATTCTTTCTTAGTTTCTTATTCATGAGCCTTAGCCTTTCTTTACCTAGCTTTAGTGGACTTTTCTTCTTATTTAGAATATCTACAAGCAGAGATTTATCATCATTGGAGGATTGGACTTGATGTGCTTGTGCTTCTTTAATTGTAGTAATGATTACATTTTGTTCCACTTCTTTTCCATCTATAGCGAACTCCTTCCCAATTTTACACTTTTTCTTTCACTATGTGGGTTGCTATTCTTGGTTTAGAAGGAGTAGCTTCTTGACTTTTTTTTCCTCCTTTTGTTCTCTTCTGCCTCTATTGAGGCCTTTACTTTTTCAGCACTTCAACTTCTTCTCTAGGATAACAGAGTCTCTTCCTCTCCCTTTCTATGTCTCTAGCCTTCATTGCATCAAATTCATCGCACTTTTTGATTAAAAGCGAGCTTCTTGAAGGTCTCAAGTTTAATTTCCTTACCAATTTATTCACTTCTGTTACTGTTGGCTTTCCAGAAATACTACACAAAAGAGCCACCAAGTTGGTATGAAAAAAAATTTTGTTCTTTGTATAATTAATAATCAAAATCAGGAAATTCACTTCTTTGCTTACTACCATATGTTGAACCAAGAAATTTTTCAATTCAGAGGCAGTGTTATGAGACCCTCTTATAAGAAGCAAAATGTGAGCAAGCAAGTACTCTAATTTCCGTACAATTTCTAACAAGTATAATTTTTATCTACAATACCTCTATAAGAACCACATGTTAGGGTCATACTTCACCTTCGTCTCCTTCATCCCTTGGAATCACTCTTTTTTCATCACTCCAAGAATTCATGAGAAATGGTTAAAGTCTTGCCTTCGATTGAAGTTTAGAGAAAATCTTTCTTCTTATGAGCAGCCATATTGTCATAAAACTTGTTTGATTGCTTCGAATATTACTGCCCAATTAATGTATGTTTTCCTTTTAAATTTTGAAAACAATTAAACTATAGGTGCTTTTATTGTTTCTTGCCTTTCATGCGCCTTGATCTTCACTCTCCTTTGTCGACTAACATGTCAACTACTCGTGAACTAGACAAGTGACTCCGCAATGGCTATGGCACTTGCAAGATCTTGGACACCCCTCCTTTTAAGCTCTTGTTTGGCCCACCGTTGCAAGCTGTCCATGAAGTAGAGCAAGCGAGTCTTGTCATTCATGTCGGGAATCTCCAACATCAATGACGAATATTCCCGCACATAAATATACTTAGTTGAATTCTTCATTTCTTCATCTCCAATCTCCTTCAGATAGGATTTGACATTCCTTATTTCCTCACGAAGTTTGCTAAATTGATGTCTTCTTAGAGTAATTAATAGCAAAAATATATATCAAGTTGACATTCCTTTTTAGTACATGATGTATGATGTATTTTCTTCATTCTACAATGGATTAAAAGATTCTTTGCACTTCAATTAAACTGTTATCGTGCCACATGACTTGTACACATCTAGATTAAACTTCATAATCTTCTAGTTGTTCCTTAATCCATAGAAGTTGGGCAACACAACTTCTAGACTCCATGTATTCATCTTTAGTAGTAAAGAGAGCTATTGAAGTTTGTTTCTTTCCATATCACAAAACATTGTGGTCTCCAAGTAATTTTCCTTGCAAGGGACTCTCATCCATAATTAGCATATATATGTGTATCCCTTTATACTGAAGTCTCCGTTACTTTGATAATTGATACCAGCTTTTGCGCGTCCAATCAGATATCAGAGCTCACTTCAAAGCTTTCAAATGAGACTCGTTTGGATTTACTGAAATCTAACAGAATAGCCTACAACATAATGAACGCACGACAAAACTTTTTTTCCATGCCCCATTTCATAAAGAAAAATAATGTATATCTGGTCTGCCAGTTGTGAGATATTACAGTGATCCAAGCATTATTCCATACAGCTTCTAGTTTAATGCATATTTATCATTTTCCTTAGAAAGTGATGTATACATACTCATAGGAATTGACATTAGTTTGTACTGATTCATGTCAAACTTTTTTTGAGTATCTCCTTTGTATATTTTAAAATTAGGCAAAAAAATTATTTTGAAATTGGCAATTGATATAATTGGTATTACTATCATGTAAAAAAATTGAATCACCTCCTATAACATAGTTATTCTAGTCATTTTTAAAATCAACTAAAAGGTCAAAATATAAATAGTTAAGAAAACAATATATAGCTAACTACGATGAACCTGGTCGATTCATTCATTCAGTTGAAGGTCTTTCCAATCTTGGTTCTCTATAAATGAAGTGTAATGCTGATAAATTTGTTTATTTAGTTTGTGTTCTTATCTTTTGGTTAATCGTCACATATATGCTTTGCCAGAGGAAGAAGAAAATTATCAAAAACATCTCTATATAAATTTAATAATGAAGCAGCGAAAATACATTAATTTTCATAATCTCATGAACCTCATGAGCCCTCCAAATTACGATAACAACATTGATAAAATAAAAAAGATAACAAGTCTGGTTTTCCCAGCAAAGACAACAAACACGACGGAGATGATAAATGTCGTTCAACCAAAACAAGACAACCACATATTTTTATTTTTAGGTCTTAATAGTCCAATAAATAAAAATCATAGTTCAAATAACTAATTAGGCCTCCTGCAGTTCTTTCGAATTTCTCCTTGAGAGCCAGTGAGAGGATTAATATTTCCCATTTTAATCATGGCAGAAACAAAATCAGAGAAGAAGTTGTTTCTGGGGTTGGTGTAAGAGTTAACAATTGAATTGGTGGATCCACCGCTGAACAATTGTTGATCAGAATGAAGAAGACCCTTTTGAGCCACAAGATTTTTGAAGTAGTTGATGTCGAATGATGTCGGAGTCTGCAAATCAAGTGGTGCTAAGTTGTTGTCCCCTCCACTCCTTGGGCAGCTGGATCTTCTTGTTTGGGCAAATGAACTGTCTACATTCGTTTCGTTGTAGATTCTTGCTCTGAAGGTTGTGCATCTTGCCTTTCCAATTGTATGCGCTCCTAATTTTACAAATAAAATTTCAGTATTGTCATTAACACATTTAGTCCTTTCTAATCAAACCATTTTAATTCCATTCCAAATCGTGTAAGCTTACATTAAACTGTAAGGTAAATCTTCCCCCTATCCTAAATGTGATTTGATCCCGAGACCTTTAAGGTTCACAAGTTCCATCTTAACCATTACCCTAACACTTCAATTAGATGAGGATGATTAGATATCGAACTGTGACTCTTCCGAAAGTTCTACTTCTTTAAAAATAGATTTGGTTTTTCATCATTATTTTAAAATTTCCACCTAGTGTTGTCTAAGTACTAGTTAGGCGTTGTTTTGAGTCTTGCAGCCCACTTATAACTAATTAGAGCCGTCTTATAATCAATTAGTCTTTACTCAAAGTACTATATCCACTAATTTTGATAGAGATGACCGATAGTCGAAATAGTTCTTCATGCAAAATAATATAGGTTGAAGTATTCTCGCTATAAAATTATCAAATTGTGTATTAAATCAACAAACAAATATGTTATGTCGCACAAATAAATAGACCCCTACTATCTCACTATAATCTATATACTTTTAAAACACTCTCTAAAAGATTTTAAAATTTGTTTTCTAGATAAGTTTCTTATATATAATTAACATTATAAGGTAAACATATAATTTCAATTTTTTCATAAAAAAAAAAAGAAATATATTTAAAAAAATACACAACATAATATCCGTTTAAAATCTGCCTTGATGGAGGTCCAAGGCTCCTACTAATTCCTGCTTAAGCTCGAAAAGGCTGAAGCTGACTAACACGTAACACATATAGCATTTTTAAAACATGGATTTTTGTTTCATTAGCAAAATTCTTTCTTTTACTGTGAATAGCGACATTATAAATTATATGGGCTTATGTGTTTAGACCCAAATCCTAATTACTTCAATCATCGGTTGGGCTGTAAATAAATCAAGTCCAAGGGCTTAGTCTAACCCAACTTATCGTTTACGTTATCAATTGTACTTGTAATTGTTTACTAGAGATTGAAAATGTTCTCATAAGTGTAGAGCTCAAGCTGTATTTACCGATACCAAAATAGAGTTAAATTTTTAAGGGATTGAGAAACTAAACATGAATTAAGGGATTGAGAAATTAAACATGAACCCCAATAAATTGCAAGCAACGAGTTATGAGGGTGTTTCTTATTCTTGTGGCTTTTTAGCTTATAATTGCTCAAACATTTTTAACTTTTAAGCAGCTTTTAAATAGCTCAAGTGATTGGTAAAATAGTTCGTAACAGCTTAAAAGTTGTAGAATGTATGAAATGAGTAAAAAAGGATACGTATGATTTTGGTTACATGAAAAGTTATAAAATAGCTCATATGAAGTTTCTCAGAATGTAAAAGCATTATCAACTATCACTTAGTCAAACATCAAGTGCTTATGAATAATTGTATTTTTTTTTTAAAAAAAAAAACATTACAAAAAGTCACTTATAGCTTTTAACTTACCGGCTCAAATCACTTTTAGTGAGTATATTATCACTTATAGCTTTTAACTTATAAGTTGCTTCCAAGTTTAAAAGTCAATCACTTCAATCAACTAACTGTAAATTTTCAAAAAATAGTTACAAGTGATTGAAGGGAAGAGGCATTTAGAAACTAATTGTAATTCTTATAAGGTAGGAGAGGAGAGAGAAAAGAGCTAACCGGAAAGAGCAACCAAGTCTCTAGTAGAAAGGCCAAGAGCATTGAATCTTGAGACAAGTTGGTTCAAGTTACTTGTGGGTGCCGGAATTCCGTTGTTTGCTGCTGAAAGGCTTGCTGTTCTTGAATCTCTTCTTCCCAGTTTCACATCCCATCCCGGGCCTCCCAACTACAATGATTTCTCACTTAGTTACCATTTAATTTCCGAATTATTGATAAATATTTTAGACAAACTTACAATAGTGGTGGAGTCTCTAGCTGCAATGGCCAGAATATCAGCACAAGAAACAACACCGGGGCAAGCCTTTTCTACTGCAGATTTAATGCTATCAATTACTTCAAATCCTCTTGCTGAATTTCGATTAGGATTTGCATTTTTCTCTCCAGTGATGGAAGATGAGTCATCCAGAAGAACTGAACCATCGCATCCCTGGAAATCATTTTCGAATTACAACATTTTGCTGTATGTTTATATGTTGAAGTTTTCTTTAATGTAATATAAAATTTGATGTTCCATTGTTACACACAAGGTCTCCTAGGACACTTATGTTGACTTGTTGGATGAACTGCTTTTTCGTTGATCAAGTCAACGTCTAGAAAAAGGAGAATATTTTATGTTAGAATAATGCTCCTTTATCTTAAATAATGTGTTTTGACGTGTGAAAATTTGGGACTTAATCCGACTTCCAACACGGTGTAGTAAGAATGATTTTTCTTTTTTTTGTTTGGGAAACAATGAAAGGATCACCTGCTAAATTAATATTAAGTAAGTTGAAAATGAAGGGTGTCTCTTAAATTAAATAGACAGGATTCTTTCTAGGTAAGCATTGAAAATCCTATTAAATTCCTTGTTTATTATATCAATCCAAAAACGAGAGTAGTCATTTTTCTCTATAACAAACATTTACAAGATCTTACTCATCAAATTTCATAGCTATGAATATTTTGATCATAACTTTAGGCAACAATAGAAGTGTTTCTGCATGTTGATAGTATAATTGTATAAATAAGGTTTTGTATATATTTGACTGTAAATTGATATATAAACATGACAATGAATTTTGGACACTCCAAAATAAAATTTTTTGAAGCAGCTGCTGTGGAAAACTTTAAGCTTGCACGTAATGTAAATCAAAAATTTAATTCTGAAAATTCCATGCTCCGTAAAACCTAGTTTAAAATCCAATTAAGTCATAAAAAAAGGAAAAGTGAAAGTAAAGAAATAAAGAAGAGATGATTACATTGACAAAGCAGTCATGAAAAAACAAGCGAAGAAGGGAAGCGCCCATTCGTTTCTCCTTATTGATGGCGGATTGAACAACGGGCTTCACAGTTGAAAAAAGCTTAGGGCAAGATTTCGAGTAAAAAGTAGATGAAAGTTGAGCATCAGAAGTGCTAACAAGAACGAGACACAAAACGAGAAAAGCTTTGAATAACGAAGCCATTGATAAAACAGTAAACGGACAATTAATTAGAGATGATTTTGTTTTCGTGTTCGTTTGAAGTTAAAAGAAACTAATGTGAGATATATATAGAGAAGTTTCTCCACAGAATTTTGCTTCTGTCCAAAGCAAGATAATAGTAGGTTACCTAATACGTAGACTATAATGTCTTTGCATGGGAATTGCATACACTAGAAATATTCGTTACTTTGATTAATTAATTAATTAATTGAAGAAATCACATTTTTGACATTTGATTGATAAGTGAAAAGTTTAATGGAAGCTTTGAGACTTTTGAATAAGAACGCAACGTTTATTTGGTGTAAAGTAGGGAGTAAATTGGTCAAAGATGAATTAGTTAGGGCTACTTACTTTCTCTAGGTAATTGTTTCCTTATTTTCAAAAGAAATGGGCCCTATGGAGCATCTTGAGTCTCGGTAATATGAGACATTAGCAAGGTTAATATTTGACTAGCTTATTTTGGGTAAGCACGTATTGTCATACAAAGTTAGAAATCAATTTCGCTTATTAATGGATATTTTATAAGGTGAAATTAATAACTGATTCAAGAATTCAAGATTATTATATACCAAACCCTACAGAAATTTTGTGAACTTTTAGAATGTTAGGATCGATTGATGATTGCTCAAGTACATAAGCTTAGTTCAACTAATCTATTATAAAAATAATTAACTTGTGTTAAAAATCAATCCACACAACTTTTATACCACTCTTTAAATTTATTTATTTCTTATTAAAAGTGGATGAGCCATTTCTATTCAATGGGATTATGATTGACTAGCTTTATAATAAGATAGTTGTAAACCAAAACAAATAGACCATAGTAATTAAATTATGTATAAATTGATTAGCTGGTTTGGCAGTTTGTACTGTACCAAGAAGCTTCTAAGTGTAGGATAAAGTTACTGATGATGTGAAACAGTCATTTATTAATCTTTTAACTCGTAAAATAATGGTGGGCATTGCACTTTCCTCAAAGTAAATAGAATTAACATTGATGTATATATTAAATAGATTAAATGCACGATTTATTCCTCGAAAATTAGCATTAAAAGTCTCTTTATCATTTAGTTTTTAAAAAGTTTTTCTCTCAACTCCTTGAAGTTGGCTTTTTGTATCTCTCAAACACTTGAGGTTGGCTTTTTTAGATCTCTCAACCCCTATATCAGTGGCGGTGCCAGCTTCCTTCCACTGGGGAGGCGAAATAAGAGAATATATATAATGAAAAATTTTATCCAAAAGATTTGCATTCAAAGAATTTTGACGATACAACAACATATTGTTATATTAAGAATGTTTTTTAGAAAAAAGAAATTTATATGAAGAATGATACTCTACACCGTGACACAATTGTGTCTAATCCTATTAATATTTTCAATATCAGTTCAATTGAAGTAATTGATATTAAAAAACGTACATTTATAAGCTTAGCATAATAAACAAATTACAGTTAAAACTTATTTACCCCACTGGAAGAATTTGTAGTGCAAAAATGCCAAGTAGATTTTCATCCAAAAAAAAGAAGCCAAGAACTAAAAGAGATAAAAGAAGAGTTGTCACGTTATTTTTTGGGCTTCTACAGTTTTATTCTCTTATTAGCCCAAAACGCACCGTTTAAATAAAAGTAAGACACAGGAGAACAAAGTCTTCATCTTCTACATGTGGAAATACTCCAAAACCCTAAACTTCCAACTACTCCGGCCGCCCAACTGCAGAGGCAACAAGAGCGCAAGACAGCTGATTTTTTAGAATTTTCTGATGGTTGGGTGGGCAATTGCCCACCCATGCCCACCCTCACCACCGCCCACATGTCAGCTTCTAGTTAGAAAGAAAAAAAAAAACATCTTAAAATAGTCAAACTAATCATAAGCGGACATGTGACATTTAGGGTTGAGAGATGAAAAAGAAACCAACTTTGGGGGCTTGAGAAATACAAAAACTCAACTTCAAGGGTATCAAGAAACTTTTGAAAGTTTAGAGATGCAATAGACGTTTGGTGACAACTGCAACATGTAAACTACATTTAGCCTTTTAAAAATAATTTAATTGACTTGGTTTATCGTACACTATTGGTGTTCCCTAGTTCATAGGCATCATGTCTCACTAATGTAACATATTTAATGTACACATTAATTGTGCCACACTATAAGGCCAATAATCTTTTCTAAAGTATATCTTGTGCTGTATTTAGATTAGAGTATCCATTTTAATGTCATCAATTGTTGTCTCGAGTCTGTCTTACTAGTGGGAACTAATAAGACTATAGGCTCGTGTATTAGTTGATTATTTGAGAAATAAGGCATCAATACGGGCACGTCTTAGGTAACACAGAACTGAACCGATCGACATAGTAAGGTCACATGGTGACACGTCATAAACCATATTGCTAGGTAGGTCTCAGAACTGACCGGATTTCAGTTTATTATTAATGTGAGACTAGGTGCACTTTAGCATATACCTAACGGGTTCTCAAATATTGGATTACAAGTACAAGTATGTTGGGTGTATTTTATGAACTCATTAATAGTATTATTGAAGTGATGGGATTGTCATTCGATTTGATAAATTGAAATGAATCTAAGGCCACTTGATGAATAAAAAGAATTATGGCACAACAAAATGAGTAGGTTGCTCATTTGAAATAATCATTTCATTACAGATCAAGAAAATGAAGAAGAAAATTTGATATTTTTAAAGATTTGAGTTATACCTTATTAAACCTTAATCATACTAACTAATTTTTGTCCAAGATATTATTTTTAGTGATAGGTACGTACGTAGAAGTTTTCGAAATTGTTTGGTAAGGATGAGTGTTGAGTAACATTCATTAGCAATTTCCAAGTAAGTTTCGAATCATTTATATGCAACATGAATTAGTATAAGTTATATAGTTTTAGTTTAATGCTACTTATACATTTTTAGTGGAGTTATATCTAATTACAACACATGATAAGAGTTATATATTTTTCTTAGAAGTCATTCTATAAGTGAAAATGATTAGATGCATATAGCACGAAAAATTGGTGCAAAGTACAATTCAATATAAATACCTCAAAATCTTATGCCAAAATAAAAGAAGAAAAATGAGCCAAGAAAGAAAAATCAATGGAAAAATAAGTTATGTCAAAAGAAAAAGCATCTATGATTACCTAGATATTCCTTGAGACACCATTTCAAAGTGTGCTCCTTTGTGTCCACTTTACTTGAAACTTTGTTTAGAAAAGAATACATTTTAGAAGCTATATAAAGCTTATGTTAATGGGTGATTCAGTCAACGCTTCATTGAATACCAAGGTATGCAAGTGGGGTATATAAATTGCACTTTACTAATTTGTGAGAAATTTTGATGCCTTACTTATACTATTATGCTACGTAGGAATGTGATACTCATTGCAATAGACTTTAGCCAAATGAGGTATGATTTCTTATTATCCTATATTTTATGCACTCCACGTTGGTTTACCTTGAGGATAAGGGAAAAGTTAAGTGTGGGGGGCGTGATAAGTGTATAAAAACACTTATGTACTATGGTTTTTAAAGTAAAATATCTCTATAGTTAAAGTTATTTGATACTTCGATTATTAGATTTATAGGGTGTGTTCTGTTTTGATGCAATTGCAGATATTGTGAGAATCTAAGGTATGGAGTAACTAAAGTTGGAATAATGCATATTTGGAAAGGAAAAGATGTTATTTTGGGTTAGAAATGAGCTTGATTTGGATATGATTGAAGTTGTTAAAGTTCGATGAAAGTTCGTGAAGAATTCCGAGTCTTTTCTACGTAGAATGATCAATTCACGACCGCGACATACTGTGCAATCGCGACTTGTCATTATAATGAAGCAGTCAAATTATTGCAAAAAATCACGAGTGCAACCAGAAGTCACAATCACGACCCGTTCGAAAACTAGAAAACTTATTGAAGAATTTCACTCGGTTGTAAGTTTGATTAACCGCCACAACTTATTTCAATTATCATTATGAAAAGGTGCTTTTCCCGAATGAAGAGCCACGTGGATTATGTATGAAGAATTACAACTTTTCATTCAAGGGACATTTTTCTTCTTAAGAGGCACAACTTTTCATGAAGAGGCACAACTCTTTGGGTCTATGTAAGGATGTATTCTATGGAAATTTGATATATGTATTCAGAGAGAGTTTATAGAGAGTAATTTCATGTATTAAGTGTTGTGAAAGCATTTCAGTGAGAGTTATTTGTTTTTCTAGTTCTAAAGAGAATTTATTCAAGTGAATCGCTCATCTTTTGATCACTTCATATTTTCTAACAATTATGAAATGTTATTGAGTGTATGTACTTACAAATCAATCATTCAATAAATATTTTTGTTCCTAATGTTTACTGCATTCAAGTTTCACAAGGAAGATAAAGTCTGGAGAAACTTCTGCAGTATCGAGACCAAATTACAAAGTAAAGGCCAAAATTGCCCTATAATTGACAACTCCATTAGAGAGGAATGCACTCCTTCCAAAAAACACGAATACAGTTTGATTTCCCTTATCTCATTTGGCAACCTAATTTAAGATCTATCCTTTATTTTTCTGCATATACTATACTTTCATGAAGGTTATGATATTGTATGTGTTATAATGTGTCCTTGCATGATTTATTAAGCACGATAATTAAGTTATTTATTGGTGAAATTAAATTTTAAAGTACTTAGGAGTTAATAATTGAAAGGGAATTTGCTCAAAGAACTCTCAAATGCAGAAATAGAAACAAGAATCAAAAGAAAATGGAAAGCTGGATAGTATTAATTCTGGAAAACAAAGAAGAACAATAGGAACAGGCTCAAAGCCCCACAGGGAATGAATTCCCCTCTCTACCTAATTGGCAGAGCCATGCTTGCAAATCATAACAGAAACACAAAATTGCCTGCCTCTCTCCCCTTCTAACCGAATACATATAGTACTATCTTAACCCTAAAATCCAGCTCACACCTTTTTACTCCCTAATCAGCCATTAGTTATTGTTATACCCCTGAACAATTCTGTTCTTTTTCTTCTCAACAGAATTTACGATCCAAACAGACCCATTTGTTGGCCCATTAGCATATTCTCTATTGTTGGACCAGTCTCGCTGATACCGAAGCTACGCTGAAGGGACAGCTCGCTGAAGGTTGTTTTGCTCTGGCGTTAAAGAATTCTCAGCAAAGGAAGAAAGCATATTGGAGAAAGCTCACTGAGAAGAAGTCGCGCTGAGAAGGACGTAAGCAAATAATTCAAAAGTAGTTTGTCTTATGTCCAGCTGTCTAAAACTGACAAAGAGTACATATCATTTAATGTGGTTCAAGAAAGAGGCATGCGCGCATTTAATGCACTCTGAAAAAGTAGGAGGCAGGAAGAGACAGGCGGAATGGCGCACCTGACACCTAGGAAACGCGCAGTACCTAATTCAGGCAAATAGTTACCT
The DNA here is from genome assembly GCA_948291685.1 of Euphorbia celastroides. Taxonomy (NCBI): domain Eukaryota; kingdom Viridiplantae; phylum Streptophyta; class Magnoliopsida; order Malpighiales; family Euphorbiaceae; genus Euphorbia; species Euphorbia celastroides. The sequence continues at coordinate 65 of CAOJBJ011006588.1, read as the reverse complement.
TGAAAATTGCTATGCCAATCAAAATCCAACAACTCAAGGTCAAAGCCTCAAGATTTCAGAAGATG
>CAOJBJ011006537.1:0-12071 GCA_948291685.1 Euphorbia celastroides | reverse complement strand
GATTCCTTCAAAAGAACATCTTCTCGAGATATGGAGTTCCCCATCACGTAGTCACTGATAACGGCGTACAATTTCAAGGAGAGACATCGACTTGTTTGAAAAATACGGAGTTGAGCACCACTGCTCTTCCCCATATAGGCCTCAAGCTAATGGAACGGTAGAAGCTGCCAACAAAGCCTTAAAGAAGATCATGTAAAAAATGGTAGCTACTTATCGAGATTACGCTGATCATCTTCCATACGTATTATGGGGATATTGTACCAGTATTAAGACTCCTACGGGTCATACTCCGTTCTCATTGGTATACAGTACGGAAGCCGTAATGTCTGCTGAGTTGAGAATCAAGTTGCTTAGAGTCATCCTTGAACCTAAGATTGAAGAAGGTGAATGGGCTCGAGTAAGATACGAGCAGTTGAATCATATTGATGAAAAGAGATTGGAAGTCTACCTGCAAAGAATGACGCGATCTTACAATCGCAAAATTAAGAAAGGGAATCAACATTTAAGCCAAGTGACCTAGTTCTAAAACAAGCGCGAAAGACTCATACTGATGCTCGTGGAAAATTTTAGCCAAATTGGGATGGTCCATTTATGGTCAAACAAGTTTTTCACAAAGGAGCTGTTAAGATTATTGATCATGATGGGAATGAATTCGTCAATCCAATAAATTCCGACAAGCTGAAGCACTACCACGTGTAATGTCTGCCGAAACTAAGTGAGGGTCCCAGGGCAAAAATTAAGACACAAAAAAATGAGGGGTTTGTCAGTAACAAAACCTGAAAAGTTTATTGACGGCGGCTCATGACTACTAGAATGGATACCACAATTTAAGTCTATTTCTCTGGACTAACCCTCTTTTGATCTTATTGCATCTTAGTGTTAAAGTACAGCATGAGTACATTATTGAACTGTGAATGTTATTGCATTGCATATAGCTAATCATTACATTGCAGATTACATATCAATTCTAAGAGCTGGAACTTGAAGCTGCCTCTTTATACCTAGCACTGATCTCCCTCTTTAATGCCAAACTTTTGCGGACGCGGATTTCCGAAAGCCATGATAAGTAGTGAGAATCAACCTGAACGTTGAAATCTATAGTCAGATTCACATTCTTCATCCGGCGATTATGCCACAATGTCTCAATGCGACTATCCAAGTATTTGTTGATTATTCCAAAGACACCATGAAAGACATTAGGGAAACATTGTTCATATCCATACTGCCTCCTCAGGCGATCTGGAGAGTAGAATTTCAATTTTGAGAAGCCGAGTAAGCTAACTCCATTATCCTCCATGCTCACGACAACTCGATTGATGTTCAACCAAGGGCATACCGACACAATGTCATCAGCGGAGAAATTTTGAAGACGAATGAGCTAGCTGCGAACTGAGCGAGCCCGAAAGCCGCTATCCGTCAAACTTCGACTGAAGTACTGAGAAGGGTTGTACTTGCATCCTAAAGGAGGGGAATAGATGTCAAGTTTCTCCTGTAACCATAGCTGCAAAATGTGGCATTGTGAGAAATATTGTACCAGGACTATTGTCGAAAGAAGGAGAAGATATCTCTACCTGAAGAAGTATTTTGCTCCCACGAGCCGAAGCAATGTCATCATCATGAATGGAATGAAGATAAAGTAGCGTCTTAGCCAAAACAATAATAGCTACGGATCTTCCCGCCCTCATTTGTTCAAGCACGGGAATAACCTCGAAGCTGTAGGTGTCTCCATCTGTCTCACATAGAAAACATCCAAAGATAAGAAAGACAAAGGTCCTTACCCAGCTCTCCTCGGTCGGAGACAATGTTTGGCAAACTTGAAAAGCTCCTCTCAGGTTAAGGTCCGAATTTTCATTCACTACAAGACTCTTAAGATACCCGCGTAGCTTGAAGAGATTCCCCAACTCACGACGAGATCGATTGTGGAACCTGGGACTGACGATATCCCCATTCCTAGTAATTTCAGAATTGCTGCAAAATACTCCAACATCGGGCATAGCTCATTCTCGCCAAAGCGAAAGAGATGATCGACTGAGCCCCACAAGCTTGATAACGGATTAATGGATTTTTTTGAAATGGGTTAAAAAAAACATATTTTGACAAAAATACCCCTACTGACATGGCATTTTTAAACGGCGTTAGGGCGTCGATCCTCACTTTGATAACGGAGACAAACATCGGGGGTCTTTTGCTTGATTTTAAATATTATGAGATTTTTGCTAAAATTTGAAATATCATGGGGCTTTTCGAAGTTATCTCTTTCTTTTAATATTATTTGTAAACTAAAATGAGATAATTTTATAAAAAAAAAATAATATAGATCATACCCTTTAAACTTGAAACAAATGATGTGGTATCCGAACTTTAAAAAAATCTATGTTACCCTCTCAATTTGTAAAAGTGTTCCAGCTAGCTTTAGCTTTAAAAAATTGTGTCAGTTTACTCTTTAAATGTCATCTCATGTTTAATTATCTTAACATTTTAAAGATATTATTTTTTTTTCTTCAACCAAAAGTGGACTCTTAGTTTTTATATTAACTAACACAATTTTCTCGTTAAAAAAGACTAAATTAGTACAATTTTACGAATTGAAAATAGATAATAAAGACTTTTAAAATTTTATAAGTGCAATAAAACTCTTTGTATCATGATAAAGAGGCTAATTATTTATATGGCGTTCTTTATTTTCTTCTTGGGGTATTTATTTATTTCAATACATGTGTCTTTTACTTGATTTTTCTCAGGCTTTATATTATGCTATTCATATCCTCAACAAAATGTTATGGTCGTGCGTGTAATGTAACTTTTTTTTACATATTGAATTCTTATTTTTCAAATAACCATAATTAGAAGAAAAAAAAAATGTAATGGATGAACTCACAAATGAGACAGTTAATTTTATCAATACATACAAAATAATTTTGATGTAAGAAACAATGTTAGACTCCAAGACATGGCAACGTGTACAAGGTTCTGGCTGTATTGGTCAATTAGGTTATCATTGAGACAAATCTGGTGAGATGGTGATTCCAATTCGTTACAAGTTTCCTAATCTGCAAGTTTTGCCATTGTTCTGGGCCTTACGTTAAGCCCACCGAAAGGCTATTTATGCTTAGCCCAATTAATCCATTCTAAAAAAATTGGGATTTAAGCCTACCATCTGATTAGTGACACGTAGTATACTCTTTTAATTCTCGCTCCATCTACTCAAACCCTTTATCTCTAGTTTAATTACTTTTCTCTTACATGTATGAAAATAACAACATTACTTTTACTTAGAAAGCGAGATGACTAGGTTTGACATATGCAACCTTGCCTTTATTATTATAAAGAGGTTATTTTCAATTGATCAAGAACTGAAGTGGTTAACCTATTCATAACTTCACAGTAAAAAAAGTTCAAATAGTTAAATGATTCATTTTATTTTAATCCATTGCAATCCTAAGACAAAGAAAGATAAATTTTTGAACCAATTAAGAAATATGGACATGTGTCAAAAATTGTACGAGGGATGTGTGACTGTGAACAATAAATTCATTTTTATTATAAACATTGTAATTAGAGGAAGGGACCACTTTCAATTTAAGGTGGTTAGTAACGTATAAAATTAGAAATATATTTGAACAAGCATTTCTCTTCAAAATATAAAATATATAGTGGCAAATTATTATACCAATAAAGCAAATATATGTATATGCGGCAACAAATAGCTAAACTATAGCATACATCACATTCTGGGGCGAAAATTGCTACAGAAGGTAAACATTTGAGGTGAATTAAATCGACACTGTAACAGCTATTTTGCGGCGACTTTGTTCGCCATTATTGCTAATATTTAGTGTCGATTTACTGGCCATGATTAATATAGTTTTTAGGGGTTTTGCCACTATGTTATACAATTGTTATTCATTTGATTCTTATTCTCTAAAATTTGAGATTTTGTTGTCAAACTTGTTAATTGTATTATACGTAAATCACACGAGAGAGTAAAACAAAGCAAATTGAATATTTCAGATGTCTAATAAAAGATTTCAAACGCAAAACAACAAATGAATAATACTAAAAATAAGGTAGTTTAACCTAGAATAATAAGAAGAAGGGAGAGTCTAGTAAACATAGCAAGATGGGAGAGTCTAACACTAAACTCTTGGGGCCCCAACACACGGCGCCACCGTCTCTTCCTCTTCATCCCCATGTCGGCATGTCTTACCCCACCATTGACTCTCCTTTTTTTAATATTCAAATAAGCTCATCTCCACTTTTCGCTCTTACTCTATATTCAAAAGAACTTGCCCTACAACCAATATAAAAGAAACTCTTCTATCCACCCATTCCGAAATGTGACTTATACTCTAAAAGTTTACGAGTTCAGTTTTAACCACACAGCTAAAAATAGACAATTAGAAATAGATATCTTTACTTGTATTAGTTTATAAGAAGTTATCTTTGATAATAAGTAATTATCTTGTTCAATTGTGTTCCTTCTTAGCAATTTTGAACAACAAAAGTAAGAAATTAATCAGGCCATCCACGTTGTTATGAATTTTCTATACAGCCTATTATGAAAAACCATAGCATATCAATCGAAGAAATGGACATACATTATATAGGAAGCCCTTGATTAACTAATTACCCTCTCGAATGAAAAACTAACGCTAATAATATTCGACAGGAGTATCAGGACAACTATCATCCGACACAACTTCTTTACTGAACGGAGGAGGCACATAAGGCGGCCGAGTACATCTCAGCAACGCCCAATTCACCCCTTGGAAGAACGGGTGATGCTTTATGGCACTTGCGCCCATGCTTGATCCCAATCTCCTCACCGGGTCCTTAGCCAACAACTGCGTTATCAGGTCCTTAGCCGCCGCTGGCACTGCCGGTTCTTTCGAGATCTCCAGGGCTCGGGCCACAATGTTAGCCAATGTCTGTTCATGGTCCACCCCTCGAAAGGGCGTCACCCCATAGAACAGTTCATACATGAATATCCCGAGCGTCCACCAGTCCACTGGGCTGCCGTGCCCTTCCCCTGACACAATCTCGGGTGCCAGGTACTCGTGGGTCCCCACAAATGACATGGACCGCACATCAATGGGCTCCGCCACGAACTCAGGCCCACCGCGATGCGTTGGCTTTTTCTTGCGTTTGCGTTTCGGCTGGAAGCATGATACTGCTGGGACTATGCAGTTCGGGATAATGCAGGATGATGGGGTGTAATTTGGGGCGTGATTATTGATTGGGTTGTTGGTTTTCAGGGTTGTACTTTGCGGGTTTTGGGTGGAGATGATCTGAGGGGTCGATGCTGAGTCATCGCACTTTAATGAGAGGTCAAAATCGGTTAGCATTATATGACCGTCCGATCGGACCAGGACATTTTCGGGCTTGAGATCACGGTAAACGATCCCCAGCATGTGAAGATACTCGAAAGCCACAACTACTTCTGATGCATAAAACCTGTGAAAATACAAAATGAGACCAAATAACATTAGATTCCATTTGTATTGTCGTTCCTTAAAGCAATATTAACTTAAATAACACTCAATTTTGAAGGCTCTCCTGGTAATATCAACATCTAATTTGATTAAAAAAAACTTTACACGTAACTAGCTAAATTAGTCCACAAATCGAAGCATATTTTGACTCAGCCAACAATGAGAACATAATAATAAAAAACACTACATCTCACTAGGTATTTGACTCCATGTTTTACTTTAGGTGACAAATTACCCTTGGACTAAATTTTTTCACCTCAAAAGTCAAATGACTGAAATGGACTTTTGGAATTGTAAATATTTCGTTTATCTCTCTTTGTTGTGAACATAAAACGTTCTTTTTGTTAACATAATGATGAAACTAACTAATAAATTAAGGAGCTAAGCTTTGAAATGAACATTTTACAAGTTTTACCAGCGCCTATCCACCAAGAAGTTTGACTTACGCCTTCTATTCTAACAACCAATCGTTCATGATAAAATGGCATACTGCTAAATCCTCCTTTTCCATGGTCAAAAAACTTCAAAATATCAATCCTAATGCAATAATACAATGAGCAAGTATAAATAATTGAGATGCTGCGAAACACTAGACAAAGGGGCCTACCATACATCGCAATTTGTTTGCTGGCAACCTGGATTTAAATTAAACAATGATTTCATAGGGTAGGGGGGGGTCTTCTAATCTTTATTTAATGCATAGGTACCACAGGGGCCAACAACCCCAAATATCACTATAATCTATAACAGATATCTTGTGGAGATGAGAAGCTAACAAGACTAGAATTGTTTCTTGTATTTGTCTTTTTCTGTTATTTTCCTAACATTTAAGTTGTAATCGGAAAATAAGATTGAATGATGTTGATGATCATTCAGGGATGATGTAGAAGTATTGATTAAATTTTGAAATAACAGACTTATTGCCTACTTTAATCATTATCTTAAAACTTTCACCAGTCGCTAGTCTCTCGTGCGTTTCATTATTACTGAAAAGAGGAAGAAGTACCAGAAAAGGAGCATTATGTAAGAATAAAGGCAGGATGCCTGTTTCACAACAGTAAAAACTAAAATCGAAAATTAAACTTCTTGTGTTTCTTAAAGCATGAGTACATCATAATTTGATATTAAAACATCATATTTATTTTTCATTTGGCAATCATGTTCCAATTAATCCTCTGATTTCAGTTACTCAAATCACCCTAAAATCATCCATGTCTTAATCATGAATTGACACGTGTTTGATGACAATTCTTTACATACCAACACGTCATTGTTTACACATTTGACCTATTGTTAGATTAAAGTAATGATTTTCTTTTTAATCCAAATTGAATAAAAGATTCTGGTTTTAAAAATTAATTAAGAATCAAAATTTTTATAAGAATTCAATTCAATTCATCTTGTAAATTTCGTACCTAAAATAAAATGAATTGAGGTTCCTTCCAAGTTTGAGTTCCCTACTCTAAAGGAAAAGAAATTTAAAAGCAAACGAGTAACTTCTAACAGAAAAAATTGTTTTCCAAAGCAAAACAAAAAACCACAATTATATTACAGAACCAGAAAAATAATCAATTTCAGGAGAGGTTTTCTGATTTCCCTTAAAAAACGGAGCCTTAATAACAAATCCACATATTTCCATACACTAGGAGCCAAAAGCAGAAATTTCGGGTATCAATTTCATTGATTCTCTCCGTATTTGATTGACTCTACACTGAACAAAGGGAAATTATACAAACGGCTTTTTGCACTCCACTCCAATCTAACCATTAATTATTTTAAAATGTGTATTTAATTAAATGTTAATTAATTAATCAACGGTTGGATCGAGATGGGATGCAAAAAGTCGGGCTCTTGGTATAAAATCCCACAAACAAAAGCTTCTAGGGGAGTGTTTCTCGTTATTTCTGCTTATTTAATTATTACCTATAAGAAGTTTTTAACTTATAATCAATTTAAAAAATAAATAGTTAAGTGTTTCTGAAATCCATTATATAAATTACTTATAAATAATTATAGTGTTTTTGTAAAGCTGCTTATAAGTAGCTTATCAATATAAAATGACTGAAAAGAACATAATACATAAATAGTGTTTTTAAAGGAGGGCAATTTTGAGTTTTTAAAAATATTTGGGGACAATAATGTAATTTATTTGGTCAAACTCAACAAATAGATAAGTGTTTTTTTTATAACTATTTCTTACTTATGGATTTCTACTTATAATTGATTTTTTAAGTTGAAATTAAACCATCAGAAACACTTAAATCAAACTGCTTATAATTTAAAAACTACTTATAATTGATTTTGACGTGTTTATAAGCAATAGAAACGCCTTTTAGGACTTGACACCATTATTTTTCTGTTTAGGCTAAGGAATCTTGAAAACTAAATTTTGACTTCCAATACCACAAAAACGTTTTAGAAGCACTCTATCCAATGTGTCCTAAAAGGCTCTACATTCAATGAGCAAGGTGCTCATCTTATGATTTACCAAGTAACCAACAAACGAAAACAAAAACATTTCCGGAGCTATGGAAATTACTTAATTATTTTAATAGTACGAGAAAAGAGAAAGAACTGTTAAATATAAGACACGAGTATCCAAGTCTCTATTCACCTTAAAAAATCCCTTTTCTCATTACTAGTTCAATTTTCAAATTCTAGGGGGAAAATGGCACATATAATATGCAGAAATTGGTGATCTGACTATAATTTTAAGGTCTCTCAATTTTTCTGAGACAAACTTGAAATTTAAGATAACAGAAAGCCTTACCTGCAACAATTAATTATTTTGTTAAATGACGAGTAGGCTTTAAATTTTAAATTTCCTTAATCTAGCATATGGGCCCAGGTTAGAGAATGATAAATGCATATCCAACTAGCAACTCCGACATCTTTCAACTAAATACACAAGCCAATTTCTCATAAAAGATAACATAAGATTAAATAATGGTTTAACGTTGGGTTTCTTTCCCATATATGCAATCTCATTATTCTTTTGAACATGACCCAACACCCGAGTATTTACCTCATAACCCCAACCACCCCTTTTCTATCCATGCAATACCGTTAGATGAAGAAAAACACGTCTCATTAATCTGGGCTCTGAAATTATTTTACATATTGGAATATTGCCTTTGTAATAAACAAATTATAGATGGTATCTACTAAATTTAAGAACCGCTTCAGATTTTGCAGGAAACATTTAACGCCCTTGCATGACAGATTTTTCCATCAAAAGAAATGCCAGTGCATTATTTGTTTGATTTTGGTAGAAAAATAAAACCTCTTTACCAACTGCTACTAATAACTAATAAATTGCAATACAGTAACATTTGAGTAATCTAAATATCCCACTTTAACGCTTTCAAGTGCTTCCTTGGCGTCAATTTGTCCTTATTCTCAACAAGTAAAGTCAAATAGTTAAAAATGAAATTAGTATGTCAATTAAATTCAGAAACCTAATATGTTTTCTTTTTATCAAATTACCTTATGCCTGTCCTTTTAAACATCTGTCCAATAAGTCCAAAACTATATTTTACATACTGAATTGGTTTAAATCGCATTAAACAACAACATTACCCCAAATACCTAACAAGGCTCCCGCGCAAGCAAGGTAAGGGGGTCGGGTGTACGCGGCCTTACTCCTGTGTAGAGACACCGTTTCCAATTGACCCAAAAGTGGAGTTGCAATAGCTATCCGTGACTTCACAACAAAAGAAGTTCGGACAGTTTAATGAAGCATTTTGCTTTAGTCCATCACAATTCAAAACCAACTAATGATGGATATTTGGTCCGATCGAAACGAATGGAGAACGGTTTAAATCGCATTAATATTATTAAATTCGTCCACCAAATGAGTATCATCATGTGATTCCTAAATTTAAACATTCATCAATATGTGATTGGTGAATTTATTTTCTGACCTAAGCTACTTTTGACAAAGGTGAACACTAATAACAAGTTCTAATCTAGTAATTTGGTACATAAAACTTCATTCTTAATCTTTACCTCTCAACAAGAAAAATCTAAGAATTTTGGTAATCATAATATCAAGATTTACTCAATTTCATGCTCACTAATATTTTTCATCACTAAAACTCATTTCAAGATGAGATTTGAACCTATTTTCTTTTCGGATGTTACTCGAAAATATAATATTCTACCATGGACATAATAATGTTTTTATGCGTTCATACCACCTTCATATATCTTGCAAATCACATGGAGCTTAACACAAATGCGGTAATGTTGTACCTCCATGTTTAAACAAACTCCAAATCTATGACTACTCCACCAAAGTAATAAAAATAACATAATTTACGTTGTCAGTAATATATAATTAAAATCTAAAAGTCTCAGTAAACTAGAAATAGGAATACTAAATGAAAGTCAAACCCCAACGTGGACTCCCCCCCGTGACCACACCATAAGGAAATGGCCCAGCAGACGGCGGAATCGCCGTCAATCCTATTAACCCGGCGGAGCAACGTGGACTTGGCCGCACGTGATCACACCCTAACGGAAATGATCCGGCGGGCGGCAGACTCGCCGTCCATTCTATTTACCCGGCGGACATTTAGTAATTACAAACAACAAAATTATCAGTAGAAACAACCAAGAACAGCGATCGACCCGGCGGGGCCCACACCTGACAGGCACCGTGACCTCACAGATGGCGGGGCCCACCCTCCGATCCGTTACTCTCTTCGTCGGTGTTTCTCCTAAGTTCAATGCTAGGCAAATCATCGCACAAATATTATTTTTAAAATTTACCAGAACAAAATCAAACGGAATTGAAGTAGAAGTCCGTTTCAATTCAAATTAATGTAACGTGCGCACCTGACGGCGGTTTCCTCGAACCGTTTAAGCGGCTGGCGCTGGCGGAGGACGTGGAGGTCGCCGCCGGGGCAGAACTCCGTCAACAAACAGAGCCATCTAGGAGAGTCGACACTGGCGTAGAGCGTCGGCAAAAACGGATGATCGAGCATTTCGAGAATTTCTCTCTCCGTCTTCGCTCTCCCTTCCTTGCTCCGACTCGCCAATTCCTTCTTATCCATAACCTTCGCCGCGAAAAGCGGGAGCGAGTCGGTTTCGTTAGCGGACTCTGATTTCTTCAACTCAGCTAAATAGACGGAGCCGATGTCGCCGGAGCCGAGTCGGACGGAGAATCGGAGATCGGAAAGAGAGAGGCAGTGCTGGAGTTTGCCGGAGTTGGAGGAGAATGAGGTGTGAGTGGAGGGAGCGGGTGTGAGCGTGGCGGAGGAGGAGCCGGAGCTCGTACTGCGGTGGAGCGTAGTGGAAGTAATAGTGGTGGTGGCGGTGGAAGCGAAGCTCAAGCTCTGGAGGTCGTCGGCCAAATCGTCCGGCGAGGGGTCCATTCTGCGGAATTAGAGAGAAAGGGGGATAGAGAGTGAGAAAGGAGTAGTCAGAAGTGAGAGGAGCTAGGTGAGGGGTGATTCGATTTTTGAAGGGGGAATATGGGCCGGATCTTCAAAAGTGGGCTGGGCTTGTTGAGTGGGAGACCAAATGCCCCGAATTAGGGTAACTTCTGTAATGGCACAACCAACACTCTTTCTAAGTACTCTTCAATAAAGTTAAGCCTAATCCATCCGAACCTTCTTGAAGTTGTCTCAAATTTCCCCTCGTCTCCTTAAATTTTCAAAAGTTTCTATTGCCCTCTGAACTTGCAAAAATGTACTTATTAGCCCATTCAACTTACAAAAATGCACCACTTTGTCCCCTAAATGCCATGTGTCAACTTCTAATTTTCAAAAATTTCATTTTTTCCCATCCAACAATAAGTTGAAATGTGGAATTCGTAGGTTTAAAGACAAGGGGGTGAGAGGCTCTTATGAACAACTTCAAGAAGGCGAGAAGAACTTTTGAAAGTTCAAGAGAGTAAGAGCCAATTTGATGTATTAGGCCTAAAATTAAGCTACCAACTCTACACCAGCTACATTAACGTCAAATGTTTCATTTCAATCCAAAGTCACTCAGGTAATATTGCTTTCATTTTTTATGGGAGGATAAGATTCGGGAAATTCGTCATTATGATGAAAAATTTGGATTTATCATGAAGGTCAGTTAATTTTAAATTTTACAAGGGCTTCATAAGAAAATAATTAGGTTAATTTCATCAATGATGGATGAAATTGATGGGTGTGTTTGGAACCAATTCTTTTGTAGAAAAGAAATGAATTGATTTGATGAACAGAGTTCAATTGAATTGATTATATCTTCAATTCCCATGTTTGGAAACTTAACTCCACCACAAGAATTGAATCTATCATGTGACTAATTTTGTGTTACTTGTTTCCATAATTGTCCTTGGTCCATGAAACTTTCAGCAACTACTATAAAAAAATTTAGTTAACTCTTTTCAATTTATATAAACATAATTGTCTCTTCACTATCGTAAAAGTGAACACTATAATTAGTTTTTGCTAAAAAAATTTAATTTAAAGTAATAAAAAAGACAGCAAAGAAATTACTATTAGATTCTATAAAAACTAAAATCAACATAAACATAAAATTTCATTGGTATTGTAATTTGTAAATGAGTTCTATCGCCATATAACA
>CAOJBJ011005588.1:0-14438 GCA_948291685.1 Euphorbia celastroides | reverse complement strand
TAGGTCTCAAGGGTTTTATACACCCTTGGGCGGAGAGTAGGTCAATCAGTGACCGAACTTCGTAACATATCGCTGTGTTCTTTATTGCTTTACTGCTTTACTTTTATATTTACTTGTGTTTCAGTTTTAAGGACTTGACAGTCTGTTTCAAGGCCTTGAAACATCATTTAGTGCTTCGTAAGCAGTTTTCATTTTAGCGATTGTTTGACATACTCTATTCACCCCTCTCTAGAGTATTGTATTTTCCATCTCTTGCACTTTCAGAGGCCTTAGAAAGCATCAATACAAGCATTGAAGGTTTTTTTGTAAGTTTTGAAGTGTTGGAGTGCTGAATGTTCATGGCTAGAGAGCAACCACTTTGTGAAAAAACTCTCCTTTGTTGTGTGATGTCTCTTTTGCACTATCTTTGGTGATAGAAATTCGTTTTTCTGTTGAGAAGGTCTTTCAAATAACTTAAATGTTAATTTAGCAGAGCAGCAACCACTGGCCATCAACTGAACAATGGCTCCAGCAGAGGTATGCAGATATAAATAAAGTTCAAGAACGAGATGTATGCTTCAAGATTCTTGGATATCAGTGGCTTACGCTTCGTTTCAATGATGTCACGAGGCAGAGTACTGTCAAAGTAATGGCTGCTTACAAACAATCAGAACCAAATTCTTTAATCCTAATGCAGCAGGCGCACTGTGTTGCAGTTCCATGTAAATTTCTGAGCTTTTTCTTCTCATTTATATTTTCTTCCATAATTTTGTTTAGTTGCTTTCTATTTTCTCAAATTTTGTAGCGCTTCTCTGGGAAGCTTTCCTTGCATAATCTCTTTAAGCAATGACCAACCGGCATAAAATTCTCATATTCAAGATTGAAAAAAGCTATAATATTGATAGTCGCACCTTAGTGATTAATTGGAAAAGTTGATGTGGCATCCTGATCTTGATATGGGTTGTTAATCACTTCAGGAATGCTAGTAAAGCAATTAATCTGCTTCAACTTCCTGTTTATTTCGTTTCAGTTGGACTGACGTGCACTGATTTGATGCTTCTATGCAGATGTAAAAAGTATGATATCAGTTGGTTTAGCCAGTATAGCTTCCTCAAATTTTGACCTTGGGGGTGCTGTACATGGGAAGAAACCGTTGCATATTCTTTGTATTGGTCATGGCGGGGGAACTTTACCATTGTTTCTGGCTAGTAAAATTCAAGGTGATACTTGCTTATAATAATTATTTCCCTATGATACTTAAGTTTTCAGATATCAAGGAGTATGCCCTCACATTTATGTACATATTAATATATAGCTGTACCATGTTGCGAGTCGATTTTTTGTCTGATTATTTCCCCTTACAAGTTTATCCTAATGATGTCTTTGAAACTCTGCCATTCTGTTAAAAAATTCCAGTTTTTTTGTTCAGGTAGCAATACATGTTTTTTAAGAACAATGTTGGTTGAGTTTTAGGGGGAGGATGAGGGGTTGACTTTAGAAATGAATTGTTAATATTCCGCATTTACAACAAGTTCCCTATTTGATCCACACGTGATACATACACTAAACTCTAGGCTTTCTTTCAATTGCATTTCATCAATTACTGATCAGGTGGCCATGATTAGTAAGCAGGAAAATGAACTTACTTAAAGAAGAGACTAGGTGAGCATATATTCCTGAAGAAGCTGTGATAATAATAATGATAATAATAGAAAGAAAGTTAGCTTATAATATAATGTGCTGGTAAACTATGATTTCCTGTCATTGCTGTCTCCTAAACAAGCACCTAATCATTTCAACTGATAGAGGAGAAAGGAGTGTTTGTATACCATAATAAACGTGCTTGAACATATCTGTGTTGTTGTAGTTTGCAAAAAGGACATTATATATGCTTCTTCATATGCTACAACATAATGCTATCCTGAATCTAACCCGGTGTTTGGCTTTGAATCGATGCTAAACATACCGTGCTTTTTGCAGGCTCCATTGTCCACATAGTAGAAATCGACTCTCTAGTCATCTCTGCTTCAATCCACACAATGGGGTTCCCAGCTTTCTCAGTGATGACCTCGCTGGACCACCGAGCATCACCAAAACCCAGTTCAATCGACCAAGCACTATGGTCAGGAATCCATGAAAGGCTTCACCTTTATGAATCAGACGCCGAGAAGTTCATCCTTGACACGAACACCCTCTATGATCTCGTCTTCATCGACACCTATGATGGCGACGACATTTTCCCCCGAAAGCTATGGGACGTCGATGCTCCATTTCTGAAATCACTCAACACCAGGCTGCATCCAGACCACGGGACTGTTGTTGTGAACCTTCATGCAGACGATAATCTGACTTTAATACCGTCAGTTTCTTATTTTTATGAGCGGTTGCCTTTGAGCCGACATGTTCCTAAAGTTTGCAGGGCTTACAAGGATGTGCTGGCGCAAAATGGAGCGGCTTTTACGGTTTCAGTTCCTTGGGTCTGTAATGATACTATGGTTGTGTGTAGGGGGTTAGGGACGGATAATGGGGATTTTAGTCGGGATGCTGTTGCCAATGCTGTAATTTCTAGAAGTGGTCAAGTTGAGGATATTTTGAACTTGCCTTTTTCGTGCTTGGATTATATGAAGAGAGGCTTTACTGTTGTTGAGTGATATTTGGATTTTCTTATGCTTCTTGTTTCTCTGTTGCCCATTTGAGCCATTCTTATAAAGTTCCCACATTTGCATATAATTTTAATTTATGAGCTAAAATTAAAGCCATAAAAAAACACTGTCAGGAAAGAGCTTATAAGTTTATAAAAGTGCTTATAATCTTTGGAAAACACCCCTTTCAAGTTTCAACTATAGAGTTGTCTCCTTTTTCTCCTCTAACCGGAAAAACCTCGAACCAAACACCAAAACCCTTTCGGTGGGGTTTGTGGGCACGGAATGGCTCGACAAGAGTAACGAAGGGGTCATCGCGACGGTATCTAATTCGGTATAAGAAATTTTGATCTAACCTCTGAATTGGTGTTCATGAAAAATGGCAGAATTTTGATCTTGCAGAGAAATATCAGAAAGAAATGTTCAAGTTTAGATTAAAAAGTGTCAAAGTGCATCAAGAACAAAGATCATTTCATATTTCATGTTGGTTTCAGTCTTGTTGCAACTGCAAGAACATATAATCGTATTTTATTGGTAATGCTAAGAAGCTTATTTGTATATTCTTTGACTGACTCCGAATCCTTCATCTTCTGCATCTCGAACTGATTAATCAAATTCAATACATGCATTTGTGCCACTTCCTTGATTTTTTTCTTTGTGACTCTTCATTTGTGCCACTTTTGGATTTGTAGGTAATGCAGGAATTTTGTATTCTTACTCCACAGCTTCCCATAGATCATTCGCCTCCAAATAAGCTTTCATTCTTGCTACCCAACAGTGATAGTTATGACCATCGAATATTGGGGGGCGATATTGAAAGAAGGGTGTGTATTGTTATCCATCTTTCACAAGCCCCGTAAAATCTTGGTATACTCTGATACCACTGTTGGGAATTTATGAACAAAAGAAGAAAATATAAACTGAATAAAAATGGGCTGCAATTGTCATGTATTTGGAGAATGTAATTCATAATTTTATTCATATGATAACTCCCTTTTATAATGGTAAAAAGAAGAGTCCAATACCTAAAAACAAGGAAATATAATTTAATCTAAACAAACTAATAGATAACTAACACTAAATTATATAAATTATCCTAAATAAATAAAAATTCAAAACCTAAGAATCCTAACTAACTAAGGCAAGTTAACAAAGATAATAGTGGTGGAAGCAATAAAGTGGGGAAGCGATGGCGGTGAAACTTGAAAGTGAATGGAAATATGGAATGGAAGGTGGTCATAATCGAAGTGGCTTCAAATGTGGAAGTAAGGTCAGTGATGGTGACAATAACGACGACAACAAGTTTAGGGTAATGATAGTACAAAATTCATCAATTTTCATATTTTTTGTAGAGAATTTAAAATTTCAAAATTTTTTAACCAAAACGTTCAGAATACAAACAAATCGTAGAACATACAAATTCATTATCAAACCTACAAAAACCTATAATACAAGTTTAGATTATGATGATGAAAATAGAAGGAAACCTTTTTAAACTTGTACAATTTTCTGCACCTTAAACGATAAAACTTTTGTAAATTTTATGCAAAACAATTGGCTAATTCACTATATGTCAGGATTAAGTCATTTTTCATGACTTCTGTAAGAATTCAGCGATAAACAATGAAAACTCGAGGTTTGGGAGAGAGTGATGATTAAAATGAAACAAATGAAAAAATATCATAAACTTTATTAAAAAAAATGGTTAATTATAATTGACTCTCATATACTTGATCATCCAAGATCAAACTTTAAGTTTAATAACTTCTAGATTTATTAGTTCAAGTAACTAAATTGCTTTTGATCTTTTGACCCTATTAACCTGAAATGAGCAGGCCTGAAGTGGAAAAAAATTGGTTTGTTTTTTAAAAACGTTTGTGATGTTTCTCATGCAAGTTTGACTACTCTTAGGCTTTGCGATGAATGGAACGGAAAAAGTGAAGGGATCCAAGAGGAATAGCGTTCCTCCCAGTTACGCTCCGTTACCTCCAAAATGGCCGGAACAGAGGGGAAACGGCCTACACTTCCAATTTTCTCTTTTAATTTTTTTACTGTACCAGCATGTTATAATTATATAATGGAGGACATTTATGTAATTACAATATAATTTTATTTTAAAAACCTTTCCCTTCTTCCCAAACACAATTTTTTTCCATTCTTTGTATTTTTTTCATTTACTATTTCTTCCCTTACTATACTTTTATTTACTTTCCTTTATAATTTTCCAACAACTTGCTCCCAAACAAACCCTTAAAATTCCACAGTAATAGTATGGAGCATCAATTCAATTAGGTTAAGTCTACTTGATTAAGTAATTAATTAATTTGACTGAAGGTTTTTGCTCAATTTATCATAACTGACAACCCATTTGATATTTATTCTAATGCGGTCAACAATAATAAGGTTGAGTCATCACCTAATTTGAGTACCTTCTTAAACTGCGACACTATCTTTATTTTATAGGGCTAATTACGTAAACTTTAGAAAAGGATTATGAGAATTCACTCATTTGCAAAAAGGATCA
This sequence comes from Euphorbia celastroides, assembly GCA_948291685.1. NCBI lineage: Eukaryota > Viridiplantae > Streptophyta > Magnoliopsida > Malpighiales > Euphorbiaceae > Euphorbia > Euphorbia celastroides. Next base: position 9,293 of record CAOJBJ011005588.1, on the reverse strand, counting down.
TGAGATATTTTTTTAACTAAGAGGTTCTTGAGATTTCAATAAAATTGCAAATAGATGGCTCTTAATATTAAATTATGTTAAAAAGTGGTTAATTTTATTCATTTTCGTATGAATTCTTGTTGGATGATTATTCAACCTACAATACACAATATAGATAAATTTTATAATTTTTTAATTAGTTTAAATATTTTTTTGATTAAATTGTGACAATAAACTTAAAAAATATAAAAAATGAAAAATTTATCCGAAAAATACTCAAATTCTAAGGAAAAATATTTAAACAATAAGATTTACTTATTAGAACATTAAATTATTTAAAATTGATATAACAACACTTTTCTAAAACAAAAGAGCCTTTTTCGAAAAAAATTGGAAACCTCAGGACCTCTTTTGCCAGAAAAGATACCTCAAGACCCTTTTTGCAAATGAGAGAAACCTTGTACCCTTTTAGAAGTTTATCCATTACAAAAACATTCCATGTGTTTTGAATCATTTTCAAAAAGGAATATGCGTTATTTTTTTCACAAAAGGAAGTCTGTGTTTTTCAGAAAGTTAACAAATAAAAATTTTACATTACTAAATTATGCCATAAAACGGGTAATCATATTCATTTTACTATCAAATTTTGAACAATTGACAAAACCATAATACATATTAGTGACATTTTTTAAATTTTTTTAAGAAGTGGACTTTTCTTTAATTAGAAGATAATAACAAACATAAAAAATTATAAAAAAATATCCACATCTCTTAAAAAATTTAAAAATTTTGCACTAATGTGTATTATATTTTTATGATCTAAGATAAAAAATTTCATAGCAAAATGAACATGACTACTCTATTTAATGATATAATTTAGTATTGAAAAACCTTTATTGGTTAACTTTCTGAAAACACAGATCTCTTTTTGTAAGAAAACTAACACAGAACCTTTTTTAGAAATGAATCAAAATACAATACATGTTTTTATAACTAATCCTATTTAACCAAACTAACTCAGGTAGAAAAGGTAGGGAAATTGTACCATACACTCTTTTTATATAATATTTTTATTTTTAATAAAAACAACTAATTAGTTATGCTTTTATTTAAATTAACTTTTAATTTTCACTTTTGTCAAATTCTCCCCTTTCCTCGCATTCTCTTAAGATGTTATTATCAAGCATTCTCTCTTAATCAATTTGAATTTTCAAAACTTAAGATCACCATATCTCTCAAACTGTTGATTTTTTCGACTCATTCTTCAAAATATTTTGTTCGTTTTATTTTTATTTTAAAACAAGATCTATATTGATATATTTTTTATAAAAAAAATTGAAGCTTATACATTAAATTTGTAAAATTTTGCGAAACTTCTAGTAAGCTTCATAACCTTTATTTGTATGCATTTAAAAGTCCTATAATGTTTTATGATCTCCTATAATGTCGTATAATTTCCTATAATGTTTGTGGAATTTTACGCAACTTCTAGTAAGCTTCATAACCTTATTTGTATGCATTTAAAGGTACTATAATCTCATATAATATCTTATAATTTCCCGTAATGTCCTATAGTCTCCTCTAATAACCTATAATTTCCTATAAGGTCCTATAATTTCCTATAATGTCTTAAAGTTTCCTATTATGTCCTATAATTTCTTATAATATCCTATAATCTCATACATTAAAATTTCAAAAATTTGTGCAACTTCTAGTAAGCTTCATAACCTTATATGTATGCATTTAAAAGTCTTATAATGCTTGTACTATTCTATAGTCTCCTGTAATGTCTTATTAATCTCCAATAATATCCTATAATCTCTTACATTATCTTTTCAAAGTTTCTCACAACTTCTAGTAACCCTCATGACCTCATTTTTATGCATTTAAAAAGTCATATAATCTCCTATAATTCCCTATAATTGCCTATAATCACCTATAATGTCTATACTCTCAAGTCCTATAATCTTTTGTAAACGCAATAATCTCATATAATGTTTCTACACTCTCATGCTTTTGTGTTCAAACATCTTGTAACCTCATTCCTATATATTCAAATGTCTTATAATCTCATATAATGTAGTTAATGTTCTATAATTTCAAGCATTCAAATCTTAGAAATTTTATCGAAAACATAGTAGACATTTAGTATACCTGAAGAAGAAGAAGAATGAACAAGAGAAACAAATAAAATCAACAAAGCGAAATGACAAGACTCTACTACAAATACATATCATTTGTTACTTAAAAAAATAGAAACTGAATTGTGCTTATATCACAATAAATACAGAGAACAAATTTCCATTCCACCGAAATGTGACCAAACTTTTGACTCCTCCTTATATCACAAATTTAGTTCTAAGTATCAAAATAAACATTTATTACCTTAACTATATACCACACACATTGGGTTGATGGTTAAAAAACATATGTAGTTGTGAAGATTTTTTAGCTTTGCACATAAAGCTGATTTTGATGCCAAGAGTGGAAGCCAGAAATCCATTTCTATGCAATATATGTCAACTTAAATATCATAAACTTGACAAAAACTAACATGATCACCCCTCACCTAGGAATGTTTTCTCCAAATACTACTTACAAGTTTAAACAAACCTGTCAACAACATAGATATAAATCACATTGCAAACAAAATAAGATTATTTTAATCTTACTATACCAAACTCTCTTCTATACTCTCAGCAAAGGCTTAAAAAACCAATCTGTACAAAACTACAACATATCACTAAATACGTTTCTTAATTACACGACTAATAGTGGTTTGTTTAATGTGTTGTACTTGAGTGATAGGAGTCTTTACACCGCAGAGTTTGTGTTTGATCCGCCAAGGAAAAAACATTTCAAAGCCACAACCTTTGTTCGACCATTGCGAAGAGCACGACCGAGAAACACAATCTTGATCTCCATAGTTATACTCGGTATAAGAACACGGAATCTTATTGAAATTATTGGAGGCATATATAACAGATGATGCAGCTAAAGCCGTTGCATCGGGTAGAAAACGTTCCATCATATAATTCCGACACACACTATCATCATCTTTGGACTCAAAACTCTCTAAATTCAGCCCCTCTAACCCCTGATTTTGGTGATCATTTTCTTCGGCTTTCTCGACCATGTCGATAGCTTGTGTCAATGACAAAACCTCCACGGTATAGGACAGCAAATCTGATGCCTGGTTGTCGATGTCTTCATAATCCTGGCCATTGATTTCCTGATCCTGCGGTTGCCATCTACAGGGTGGGGGCCTCGGGCGAGGAGTTTCCAGCTCTTCTGTATCCTTCAGTACAACATTTTTGGGCTTTCCAGGGGTTTGTTCCCAACAAAAAGGGACCCCGTTTTGGGTATCTTGAGGACTGAAGTGGGAATTTGTGGTGGATGCATCTCTAAGCCGCCGGGTGGATATTAGGGGCAAGTTGAAGTCAAGCTTGTTATGGAATTTGGTAGCCCCGGGTTGATGTTCCATTGGCAAAGGAGAGAAATGGACAACTTGAGAGGAAACAATAAAAGTGATGAAGAGAAAAGTGGAGGCATGATATTACCAGAAAGCAGTTATAGGTTTATGAATCTCGTGTACAACTTTATTAATTGTCACAGGGGAGGCAGAAAAAGCGTCTTTTTCTAGAACTGACAATGCCAACTTCAAAAAAGTGCCATTTCTAATAATTAGGAGTTCAACAAAATATATCTATATGCGCAAGAAATCTGTGAATCAAAATAAAACAGTGCCAGTCGGTCAAGCTATGTTACATTTTCAACTGGACAGAAAACGATACAAAAAAGTATCTTTTGAAGCCTCAAAGAAGAAGGCATAATCATGTAAATATTGCTAGAACATAGCAGCAACCGATACAAAAATACATGATGTGGAATAGATAGATAAATATTTACATATGCTATCTCACTTTCTACTTTCTTTTCCTTTGATATGGATATATTCATTTTCGCTTTCCTTTTCCTATAAGATGCTAAACTGCATCTCGTCGTTCTTAGGCAAGAAGATAACTTGCCTTGATGAATCTGGCTTCTTTTTGCCAAAAATAGAAACAGAAAGCCGGCAGCTATTATACGCCAAATAGAATAATCCAAAGTCTTTTTTATTCTCATCTTTGCTGTTCATCAGACCGTTGCTTTGCTCTACAGTACAACTCGATTGTATCGGCGTGGTACGGGTCAAGACAAAGAGCGGCCTCACAGTCTCGAAGAGTGGAGCAGCTGTCGCCTATTGAGTCATAAAATGCAGCTCGAAGATGCAGCAGCTGCAAGTCTGGCTTGAACAGTATTGTCTTTGAAAGCTCTGCAATTGCCTCTTCTTCCTTGTGGTCATCCATTAACACTGCAATCAACACTATCATTTTAGCCATAGAAAGTCAAATACTTTATATTACCATTCCAAATATATAAACAAGTAAAATTTTATCATAAAATCTCAACTGCAACTACAACAAATAAATTTTACAAGGATAAGGTGGATTCAATTGAAATGGATTCTTTTAACATTCATAAAAAAGGCAATGCCCAAACACGAGCACAGTTATCAGCACAGGCAAGAAATCTCCATGGCCAGTGGGCAACACCTAGATATTTGTTTTATTTGTTTTTCTCATTTGATCTTATGCCTCAGTTCATCAAGCAAGTAGTTCGTCACAAATATCCATATCATATGTAGGGGAGTTATTTCTACACAGTTACAAAGCAAAATGATATGTAACCTATAGTTATTAAAGGAGCAACGAATCCAAAGTCAAGGTGCAAGGCATAGGCACACAAGGCGGATAAAGAATGGAGCTATATCATATATAAGAACAAAAGTTAACATTTATGGAGTGAAAGATTCTAAAATGCAACAAATACCAAATAATATCCCTCATCTTTATCATACATTCTAGCATGCAATTCAATTGACGACTCTTAACTATTGCACAATCATAAATCAAAAAGAATAAATTTAGAAGGTATAGCTTTCTTCTACTTGGCTTCAACGATTCTTCTTTTCCTTCCTCATTAATCTTGGACATCAATGCCATATGATATTCTAATGAATTGTGGAGATTAAAATGTCTAATAGAAGTATAGAACCCTAAAACAGACATTAGTTGAAAAGGCAAGACTAAGCTAGACACTTATAACCATGAAAGGCGCTCAAAGGCAGGTGTAGGCGTGAAACTCTGAAACGAACTTATAATTTAGCATGATGAGGCACTATGCCTAGAGCCTGGAGTGAATCTTCAATAGTTATGATATTATTATTGAATTACTAAATGATCTTATTAGCCATAATACTTTGAAGTGAAGGCTTTCCAAAACATATATATATTTCAAACTGCTGATGGCTCAGCAGCTTCTATGTAGGCAAGCACATTAACACGCAATTGAGGCCCATGAAAAAATGATACCTCCTTCAAACCAAACCTGATAAAATCCATAACTTCCCATGGGTAAGTAAAGTTAAGCAATCACTTGTGATCTAGAAAGAACTTTCACATAGGCCTCAGTGGAAAGCATATTTGCACAACTACACTTGCGGGCCAAAAGGAAAATCTCTAGAATTTATTCAAGAGTCCCAGACTTAATTATTTGAAACCAAAGCATAATTATGCATTCTGAACAGGGGCTACAAGTTTTCATGACTTAACAAAAAGCCTCAAAATCGAAATTAATTTCATAGCATGACTTTGCAGCACCCAAGAACATGCTAATGTTATGACTTATAAACTGTAAAAAATCATAGGCAAAAATGGAAATCATGATTCTGGAATTACCAGTTGCTCTGTATCTGTAAGGGTATGTCCTCAATGGATCTAGCTGAGTTGCCATACAAAGATCAGCCTTTGCCATGTCACGATCACAATACTCAGAACGCTTCTCATGAGCAGATGCATTATTCCTGGCCTTCTCAATCAGTTTTGTCATCTCATTGTATGCAGCTTTGAGTTGATTTTTTAGATGATACACACGCGCCAGCCCTTGATGTGCCCTTGTATGCTTTATATTGAGGGCGCTCATGTAACAGTCAGCAGCAAGATCCAGCTTCTCGCAGTCAACATAAACACTCCCCATATTATTAAGTGCCTGCACAACAAAAGAGTGTTTCAGTTATTGACAACTGAATGCAAGGTCTGTATAGTAGGAGTTCTTCAGATTGGTGCATACTTGTCCTTTCCGAAGTCCATCTGAAGGGCACAAGGAGTTCGATGACATACATTGAAGATTCAGGATCAAGACTTGAATCTGTTAAAGCATATGCCTTGAGAAAAAAAGCTTCAAATGATCTTTGAATTTTGGTGGACTCCTCAGCCTTGGCTAGTGCTTCTTCACGATGGCCAGTGTCATATAATATCCATCCTTCATACACAAGTTTTTCGTGCTCGGAAGGAGAACAGTTTCTAGCCAACCGCAGGCTACGCATTGCAGCCTTTTGACAATTTAGCCTGTAAATTAAGCAGCAATAGAATCCCATTGGAAACAGAACTAAATGGAAAAAGTAAAAACCCATGGAACCTTATAAGTCTATCTCACATTATGAAAATTGCCTAGAATATGGAGTGTAAAGAATAAGAAGAATAATAAACCGAATCTTGCAAAGGAAAGTACAAAAGGTCAGGAAAGTTAAGAAACCTCTAAATCTATAAAAGACTTGATAAGATATAAATAATCATATATCCTCACAAGCCTTATCAAAAAACGAGAGAGGGAAGGGAGTCATATGACTACAATGAAAGTTTAGTTGATCAAATCAAATAATAGATGTTTTCAATACTTGGCAAGAGTTCCACTTTCATTATCAAGACAGACTGCTACACTCATAGAAATTGAAAAACTAAGAACATTTGCACTCTAATTGTAATGATAAATTATAATTATCATTGTATGAATTCTTAGTAAAAGACAAACATAAGGAGAGTGAGACTAGGGAATACACAATTCAGTTAACAATATGAATTAAATTTTGAATCCCTTTCTTTATTAGTAGGATTTAAGTAAAGAAAGAAGACAACTTCCTATTGCAAATTGATGAAGAAAGCAGCTATCTAATAAACTTTGAAGCAAATCCAACTAGACAAAATAGTAGAGTACACAGCAAAAGAACTATCGCCATCTTAATGACTGCCTCCTGGAAAGATATGATAACTTCATAAAAAACCAGAAGGAATATATATGTTTTCTTGCAATAACAATGAGCAAGATACTCACAATTTAAGTCTCTACTAATTACTTAATAACCATTCTCCACAGGACAAAAGAAATGGATGCCAGGAAGACCACATACTAGCTACACCATTCAGTGCAAGGCTGTACTAGCTAATGTTTCAATTGTTTATAGTTGCTGTTACAGTACACCTGGGATATGCATTTCTGAAATGAAATAGGCAAAAGGCCTATATAGACAACCTAAGCATATTACGATGAAAATACAAGAAAAAACCGATATAGGGACAGTTTTGGGCCAGTTTGAAATTGCTTCCCAATATTGTTGTCCCACAAAGCTTGGTTTTTTAAGCTTTACCCAGAAGCAACAAATTTTGGTTTTGGGAAAGCAATATCAAACAATTCCTAGTTTACAAGCACGAAGGGAAAAAATATGTTGTCACGGGTATAAATCTGCGGTTCTAAGAAAAGTTTGTGAGAGACTTTTTGGTACAACAGATGGGAAAGCAATCCCAAACAGGCCTTTTATATATCCAATTATTACAATGCCAACATACATAGGTAGATATCCATATCCGAACTGAATCAATGAACATGAACTCTATAAAGATGAAGCAACTAGCCAGAAAAATAAGATGTACTTGTCTAATGTGGTGACAATACAAGATATTGAGTTCTATATAATAATGCTATCGAAGCTTATATCATGCTGTGGAGCACCAGAATGTAAAGGCATATCATACCTAAAGCATAGGAAATCACATTCACTTACCGTAGTAGGAGGAGAGATTGCCTGAACCTCAAAAGGCTCTTGCCTGAGTCATTTGCCAACATATGGTGCACAACCGCTAAGGAGCCTGTATCATCAACCGAAGACCATCTATCATACAGTTGCATCCAGCAATCAGCTTGACTCCACTGCTGGACCCGAGGAAGAAGAAGTTCTACCATCCGATCACCGTGCATCTTCCCATTAAACATCATGTAATTGGGCTCCAATGTCAAGAGAGCCCTAATATCAGTGAGAGCGCCTTCATAATCCTCCAAAGCAATTGAAATCCACGCTCTCAATTCAAGGCAATCAGGGGTGACCTTGAAACCAATTATTTTGTTGAGCTCAGAAATCGCAGCTCCACATCTTCCCTCCTGCACCAATGTAACAGCTCTGTACTTGTATGGAAAAGTAAGAGTTGGATCCAAATCAGTTGCTGTGCTCAAATCTGCAGTCTTATCCTTCCCAACACAATACATTGCCCTTTCCTGATAAACCCAACCAACTGGCTTGTAATCAGTAACCAGCGAATTCATAATCTTGTACGCTGAATACTTGTGACCACGTTTATACCTAGCCCTTGCAATTCCAACTGCAGAATACACATGACCAGCCTCCACAGCTGCTTCGAACCACTTCTGAGCATCTTTGTATTCTTTCCTTTCGAGCATCACAACACCTAATTGATGATATGCAAGTTGTTTCTCCCAATTATCAGTTGCACATGCAACCAACATCTCCAAAAGCATCACAGTTGCATTGGATCTCATATCTTCCTCCAGTGCAACCTGGCTTAGAAAGAAATACAACAGAAATGAAGCATGCCCAGCTGAAGCCAATCTCTTCTTTCCCTCTGGACTGCAAAATAATCTCATCACATAAGAGCTGTGGAGCGAACTTGGCAGCTCCCTTAAGAACACCTGCAAACAAGCCGCCACTAAAAGATGGGCAGTTTCCTCCAGTCCATATTCAATCAAAAGCACTGCCTCTTCCATGTCCACAACTAGAGACGCTAAATGAACATCACAGGCAGACTTCATTTCCTCGCAGCAAAACCTATTTGCAAAAGAGAGAAGCTCTAATACAGTGGACAGATAAAAACTACTCAACTTCTTCGTCCTGCTGTAAATCTCTATAGCTCTCATTCCATCTGCAGATATCTGATTCCGGGAGAAATTTATCTTCTCCCTCCGAGATTCAAGAAAACCGCCGTACAACATTGCTCTCAAGGGCAGAGAAAGGGAAGCGATATTGAACCTGACACACCTAACCTCATCATCGCCAATGCAAAACGACATATCGGCGTCTCCATCGGAAGTCGAACATCCCCCCTCATCGTCGCTTTCTTCTCCTGACGTTGAACACATACAACGAT
>CAOJBJ011005194.1:0-13905 GCA_948291685.1 Euphorbia celastroides | reverse complement strand
GAAAACTCTGTAAGAAGGCTTCTCCGTCGATAAGGAGTCACTAGTGGATTAAAGCTCGGAGAGGGTATCCGGGAACTGGAGTAGGCACGGGCTGCAGAACCAGGATAAATCGCGCTGGTGATTTCTCTTACCTTGTTTTTTTATATAACTGACCCACTGAGATGTCAGCTTCGCTGACATCTCAATGTGCATACATAAAGCATATTAAACCTTATCACTGAAACGCTTCAGTATCAGCGAAAACACTTCGTCGCTAATCAGAGAGGGCAAAACGTAAAAGATTCTAAAAGACTACATTAAATCGTTTTTAAAACGCTAAAAGTCATTCAGAAATATTTAGTCCAAGGGGACCAACAGAAATATTTTTGTACGAGACTTAGTCATAATTAAGGTTCCTCACCCCTCTCGATAAATATATTTAATAGTGGTCAAACCATGTTCTTCTCTCACAAACTCAGTCTACGTTGTCAAATGAGCCACACCTTATTGGTATCACTATATTATAAATTCACATACCATAAAGTGACAACAAAACACCTATGCAATCATTTTTTCAAGATCCATTTAGTTTGCCACTTACTAGCCAAATTGTGTGTGACGGCAAAAAAAAAATTGTAAATAATCGTTCGTACGGTATATTGTAATCACAAACTTTCTTGTTCACCTAAAGTTTTGTAGTAATTTGCAACTATTCCCAAATCTATTTTCTAGCATCTACTCGATAGAAGTAGTAATGGACCAACTATAAACATGTTTAAATCATGTTGAATGGATAAATGCATTGAATCACTCAACAATTACATAAAGTGGTTTTTAAATTTAGGTAGCAGAAATGAATAACTTATAGTTATTTTTCATAGAACCGGTTTTTAGCCACAGAAAAAAAAAGAAAGAAAATTCAATACATGGGCATTATTATAGAGGAAAATTGGACAAAAGCTTATAAGCAAAATGCAATTATGAGCCAAATTGTGTGTGGTAAAAAAAAACTCTAAATAATCGATCGTACCGTACATTGTAATTACAAACTTTCTTATTCACCTAAAGTTTCGTAGTCATTTTCAACTATTTCAAAATATATATTCTAGAATCTACTCAAGGGGTAGCAATAGACCAACTACGAACATGTTTAAATGATGTTTGTATAGTTAAATGTATTGAATAACTTAATATATTACATAAAGTAGTTCTTGAATTGCTTTTTTTTTTTTTAAAAAAAAGTAGTTCTTGAATTTATGTAGCGGCAATGCAGAACTTTTAGTTATATTCCATATAAACAGTTTTCAGCAACAGAAAGAAAAACAGAATTCGATATATGGACATTATAGAGCAAAATTAGGCAATAATAGGTAGGTAAAAAAGGAAATGGTCCCGGCGGGGCTCGAACCCGCGACCTTCGGCTCATAAGACCAACGCTCTAACCAACTGAGCTACGGGACCACGTTTGCTCTTATCCCGTGTTTAATTTATATAATTACTAACTCTTTGAAGTAGCGACTAAGAAAAGAATCACCTTTGCCGGTGATCGAACACGGATTATCCGCGTGACAGGCGGGAATACTTACCACTATACTACAATAACTTCTTGTCAAAAGAACCATTAATACTATATTCAAACGTTTGACAAATTTTGGTACAAAATATAAAGTTTGACCCATTGTCATATCTAACCATAAAAACTATGAAATAATGATGTTTCGAGGTATAAGATGCACGTATGAATATGTTTATTTGAAATTTTTTTGTGAAACTTTACAAAAGAATGAGCCATTTGGCGCATCAACTTAATACGATAAAGAAGTTTGCATGGTTGAAAAACCAAGTTAAAGGCTTGGCACTATAAGCTTTTACATTGTACATATTAAGCTGAATACGGTAGGTAGAGTAGACAATAGAAGTCGTCGAAGAAAGCATTTAGTTGTGTTGAACTTATGTTGATTACACGAAGGTAAAAAAACAATGTATCAATTCAAGCGAGCATTAGTTAAAGGAAGATTACTAACGGGTGGTAGCTCAGTTGGCAGAGCAGAGCTGCAGGTGATCTGATGGTCACGGGTTCGAACCCCACCACTCGCTGGGAGACTTTAAGTTTTAATCCGCAACCCAGTCGAACAGGATTAGTCGGATCCCGCTAAAGGTGGGTTCAGAATACTCTGTGGTTATTAAAAAAAAAAGTTAAAGATAGATTAATTTAGAGAAAATTGAAAAATCTAAACTGAATGTTTTTTTAATTGCGACGAACCAAATAATGTAATGGTTGAACTCAATTTTTCATATTATAAATCAATATCGTGTTTCCTCGAGCTAAAGTATATATGTCTTATCTAACAAAAATATATAACGCCGCCAAATACTTTACATCAAGCTAAAATCCTCAAAATAGCAAAAATTTGAACAGTTAACAACATAAAGTCCTACATAAACAAGACATAGAACAAAGCCACCAAACAACATGGTATTGCCGTTTACAATTCAAGTCCAATAGGTATCAACAAAATTCGTCAATAACCCAACAATCGCGTCGACAATCATCGCGCTCCGCATCTCTCAAATTTGCGAGATTCTATTCGGATCCCGAGAAAGCGACGGATTATTGACAGAAAAATCCATTTCACAGGTGATTCCCGACAAATTTCCGTTCTTTTCTCCGTTTATAATCATCGTTAAAACGCCCATTGCTGAGCAATTTTGAAGAAAGCTAGCAATGGGTTATTGCACAATCGCATTTGATTATGTGTTGAATCTCTGTGACAGACCTTAATTTACTGGTTTATTCGAATTGTATGTTTATCACAGATCTAACAACCCGTGGTCTACTGGTTGATTAGTGCTTGATTCGATCACTCCCAGAGTCAAACTAAGTCTCCCTTCAGGTATTCTTAAGTTATTTAAATTGGGGCCTTTTTTTATTTTGGATGCTCAATTGGATTATATTGATCTGAGCATATTGGTGTTTTATTATGATCAATTAAGTTATTAAAGAAGCACATGATCCATATCTTGTTATAGAATTTACCTTAAGAATTTGATTCGTTAGGTGTGGGATTGATTTGAATTTTGTCACGGTTGCTTAATTCTGATGGTGTATCTCTATTGATTGCTACTGGTAGTACAGAGGCAATGGATGATAGTTGTGCAGTCTGTGCTGAGACATTGGAGTGGGTTGCCTATGGACCATGTGGGCATCATGAGGTGTGCTCAACTTGCATCATCCGCCTCCGTTTCATCTGCAATGATAAATCTTGCTGCATCTGTAAATGTGAATCGGAGTTCATCTTTGTCACTAAGGTTAAACTTCGAATTTACAATTCAGTCTTGGTAGTATTGTTTGTTCTTGCCATTATTATCTAAGAAAGGTAAAGGTTGCCTCATTCTGGCTCTTATTCAGGCTTTGGGAGATTATACAAGGATGATAAATGACTTCTCTGCTTTACCGCCCAATCCAAGTGATGGTCGCGTTGGGGATTATTGGTTTCATGAAGGTGCACAAGCATATTTTGATGATGCAGACCATTTCAAGATCATAAAAGCCATGTGCAGACTATCGTGCAATGTTTGTGAGAAAAAGAATGGGCCACGGAATGGAGAATCAAAAAGAAGTGGGGATTTTGATAGCATTGAGCAGCTGAAGAGTCATTTGTTTCACCAGCATAAATTGTTCATGTGCAGTTTGTGTTTAGAAGGGAGGAAGGTATTGCATATGCATTTGTCAATTGTTTTGATTGTTTTGGTAAATGAAGAACTGTAAATAGTCTTTGGGAATGAAGCATCTGCAGCAATTAAATTATGGAAATATATTTAGCTTTCTCTTAAATTCTACACTTTTCGTTCAGCTATAGTTGTAATGGATTTGATTGCTGGAGTTTTCTCATGTTAGATGCCAAATTTTAGGGTACATATTCCGTATCTGGTTCACATGGAGTTTGGATGATGGAAATGAAAGTTCTTAGATATTGATAATGTGCTGCTATTCCTTCTAAAATCAATCATTTCCATGCTGGCTTCCATTTGACTTCAACTGAACTTTGATCAGATATTTATTAGCGAGCAAAAACTATACAACAAAGCACAATTGACTCAGCATGTTAAGACTGGCGACTCGGTAGTTGATGGCAGTGAGAGCGAAAGAGGTGGATTTACAGGCCATCCAATGTGTGAATTTTGCCAGAACCCATTCTATGGGGACAATGAACTTTACTTGCATATGTCAACCGAGCATTTCACTTGCCACATATGCCGGAGGTAATAGCACCCGTCTCTTTTCTTCCCTTATTTCCAGAATTTGTGTATTTCTGTTCAGTTTATCAACTGCAAGTACCTGATTTTTTCATTTGATGCAGGTTAAATCCTGGAAAATATGAATACTATGGTACTTATGATGACTTGGAAGTATGTTTTTTTTTGTAGATTTTATCTGGATTGTCATGGTACTGTTAAGATAGATATTCTTTTTTACTGAAATAAATTTATGTCTTAGACCCATTTTCGGCAACAACATTTCTTATGTGAAGATGAAGCATGCCTTGCGAAAAAGTTCATTGTCTTTGCATCTGAATCTGAAATGAAGGTAGCAGCTAGCCTAATTATATCATTATCTATAAATTTTTTTCATTTTTGGGTTTGTGATTCGACTGTAAATCTTATTCTTTTTGTGTTTTTCTGATATGTGTAGAGGCACAGTGCCCTGGAGCACAAAGGACATATGTCTCGTTCCAAGCGTAATGCTGTACTGCAGGTGTGTATCAATATTATCTTTCAGTTTTTTTTCGGTTCTTCATATTTTGTTGATTTGTTCATATTTTGCTATATTTCCTGTCACCAGATACCTATAAGCTTTCAGTATCAGCAACCGGCTCAACAAGACCGACGAGGTAGAAGACATAGAATCGATTCCAACTCATCAGATACTCAACTTTCTATGGCAATTCGGGATAGTCTCGAGACATCGAACACTCTAACATCTTCTGGTGCTCCTTCTGCTGCCCAAACAAGTCATAGCCATAGGGATCCACGTCGAGTCGGGTCAACCGCTAACCCTTATGAGCTATTAGCCACCATAGATCCAGAGCCATCATCAATATCAGGGCAAAGCTCAACAAGCGTTCTTCTAGAAGAATCATCCTTCCCACCGCTTCCCAGGGCTCCAAGCAGCAGTAAAAGAAAATCGAAAAAAGCTTTAAGTAATGGGAATACAATGGCTGCTCGCCTTCGCAATCATAACACTGTCAAAATTCTGAATTCTTCTCGGGTTTCATCAGTAAGCACTTCTTCCCATTCGAGGCCTGTTTTAGATTCCAGCCATATATCATCATCTAGATCTGCAAGTTCTATGATAAAGCCAAGTAGTAGTAACAATCGTTCTCTATCTAGCTGTGGAAGCTCAACTCAATCAAGATCTCGGGATCCTAATGACTCTGTTTTGCCTCCTAATCTTGCAAGTTCCAGCAAAGCTGTCCACTCTCAACATAACAAAACAACTGTAAGCAGTGAATCGCTATTGAAAGTTGAAGATATCGGGTCTGCTAATAAGGCTTTAGTGGAAAAAGTTCGAGCAGCATTGAATTTCGACAACGACAAATTTGCTGCATTTAAATTGATATCAATGGAGTATCGCCAGGATCAAATAGGCAGCTCGGAATATCTCGCCTATGTTCATCAATTTGGACTAGAGCATCTGGTTTTGGAACTAGCCATACTCTGTCCTAATGCTCAGAAACAAAGAGAGCTTGTTGAGATTTACAACTCGAGCAATACCCGAAATGGAAGGCCGGAAAGCAAGAAAAATCCTAATAAAGGTAAAGAGAAGTGTGAAAGTAATCAAAGCTCAGAAAAACCCCTGGAAGGTCTTAACAGAAAGGTCATGGACTTGCAATTGGAACTTAAATCATCTGTGAAAGGCAAATCGAAAATTTCGGTTGAAGAAGAAGAAGCTAACCCGAAATCACCAATAGAGCCGAGCAATGGAAATAATGGTAATAAACCTCGGAAAAAAGTACCGAAATTTCTTAGGAACCGAATTGGAGATTCTTCAGCTACTCGACCAACAGAAAGCAGCAATGGTGGTTCTGGTTCGGGAGAGAAGAAGAAAGAGACAAATTGGAAGAAAGACTCGCCAGAAATGTTGCCGGTGCATGGAGTGTGGCGGAACGGTGGTGGCCGGAAACTTGTGGTGATGACTCAAAGATACAGTAAAAGTTGATTTTGATTGGGTACTTTGTTGAAGTTTTTAGTTTATTGTACAAAGGACTTGACTTTAAGCTTAGCTTTTGGGAATTTGTGTTATCAATGGTAGGCTTTTTCATTTTTGTAACAAAAGAGGCTTTTAGCTCTATAAAAACGTATTCTTGATGGGATTTTGGCTTTATATCTTATGTTATCCGTTGAAGGGCGCAACCTGGAAGCATCTCATTCGGGTTTGGAGAGGGGTTAGTATTGCAAGTATTCGACTCCGAGATTTAAATCCATGTATTTTAGCTCGGGTTATTTGGGGTTAATCAGGTTTCTTTCTTTTCAAATTATTTTTCGTTTACTTCTTTGCGGTTCTAAATTTACATTGAATTCAACTTAGTTCTGTATAAACGAGTTGCTTTTAGTTCAATGTAAACGAATTACGAATTTCACACTTAAATCCATGATTCTTGCCATGTGCAAAAGTCTAATTATTCATATGCCAAGATCTAAGATTTGAGATGATTCTTGCCATGTACTTTAATGTTTCAAGTCAAAACAATGGTGTATCACTATTGAATGATATTATACAGACAAATGAATAGCAAACCGTTATAGATATTTATTTAAAAATTATTTTTTCTTGATGTTCTGAAACAAAAATCTAAAAACAGAAAATAATAATTTGGTTTGCTTTTGAAGTTTGTTATGCTTTTTTATTGAAAATGAAATGAAAATAAAATAAAGGCAAATAATACTGGTGGATCCAACTTTTTTTAATTTTTCGTTACCAATTTGCATGTGCTCTCTATGACTGTCGGCAGAGCTTTATGCAATGATTTAAACTCTTTCCCATATAATGAAATAGACAACTTGATAACTTGGTTCGTGTATGACGTAAATTAATATATAGCACATAACATATAATCTATTGCACATTTTATTTAATTATATATCCAAATTTTAAAGTTTGGTATTATAGAGAAAACTTATCTAGAATTTTAATTCAACTTCTAATGGGTGAAAACAAAGTACTAAATTGAAAAAAATTGTATAATTGACATATTGCAAGTGAAATTAAAAGGAAAAAAAAAATCAGGTGTTTCCAAAATAGTGTTCCTTCTCATGTAACCCGTTCATTGGTTGACACATATACCATTTTTAGGAGAAACGTATACCATTTTTAGGAGAAAATTAGAAAGTGAGAGAAAGAGAAAATAGACAAATAGAAAACAAAACATAATGTGTCAAAATGATGAATGAAGGGATATAGAAGAGAACACCAGACTGAGGACATCAGATTTTTTAAGACAATTATTAAAGTATTGTAGAGGTGTTCAACTAAAATTAAGGTATCACAACCACCTTGTGTTACATTTATACATATGATTGTGATACTTCAATCCCATCCAATCGAATCCAACTAAATTTGCAAAATCCAACTAAGACCCCCTTTTATAAAGCTTCTTATAAGTTATAATGATCCCATCATAAATCATTCAAAGATTTATTGTTCGTTAGGTTTTGAGTAATTTTATGTTATGTTACAGTAAATTGAGAATCTTAGATACTTTATTTATGCTTGTGGTGTTGCAACTTTGGAAAGTCTCTTTCACCACACGACATTAATTGATTAAAAATATTGTTGTACATTTTTAGTAGTTGTAAAGGTAATAAAATTTTTCAAGAGATTTACTGTAGTTTAATCAGTGCATATTATAAAGTTTACTATTGAATTAAACCTACTTTACATGTGAAACATCACTCTAAACAGTATAAAATATTGCATTACAAACAAATCTACTAAATAAATCTAAGAAAATT
The DNA here is from genome assembly GCA_948291685.1 of Euphorbia celastroides. Lineage (NCBI taxonomy): Eukaryota > Viridiplantae > Streptophyta > Magnoliopsida > Malpighiales > Euphorbiaceae > Euphorbia > Euphorbia celastroides. The sequence goes on along the minus strand of CAOJBJ011005194.1, from coordinate 5,913 downwards.
TTGACATTTAGAAGAAGTATAAGATGTCTCTTCTAACTATCTTAAAATCGCTAAAGGTTGTTTGTTAACAACTGTAATAAAAGTCACCGGTAAAACTCATTTATAAGTTTTATCTTTTTTATCGTTATACTATACCATCATATCACTAACTATTGTAATCTTTATTAATCGAGTACAATAATTTTTTTTATATGAAATAACTAAAATTAATTGTAAAGATCAAACAATATAAGCTTAAAAATTATAGAAGAAAAATAAAAAAAAAAAACTCAAATTGAGTTGGTGAAAAAAAAACGAGTAGGTGGAGTTGGTGAAAACTCCGGGCGCCACCGGTTGCTCCGGTAAATCTAAATTCTTCACCGTCGGTCGTTGTCCCACCGACTCTGATCAATCCCCACCCTCCATTCCCCTCATCCACGGCTCACAATTCTCCCTCCTCAATTTACCCTTTTACCCTTCCAGTTGGGCCCCACATTAACAGCTCTAAATGACACAGTGTAATAAAATATTATTATTCCATTTTGAGACACTTTTACTATAAATACAGATGCAAGGCCTCCCGTTATAGTCGCCAACGAGTTCTTTAGCTAAAGTACTCATTGAAAGCTCGGATCTTTGCTTCTAAATCTAGATCTCTAGATCTCAATTTCATTTGGGATTTCTTCATATTACAGGTTCGTTTTCAATTTTGTCTCGTTTTATTCATTTGATTAGTTTCCTTTTCTGTTTGTTCGTTCAATTTTGAGCTGATATGGAGCAATTCGTCGTCTTTTGCTTGTTTGGAGCTTTGATTTGATGCTTTATTTTTGATAGATCTGAGTATTTAGGGCAATTAGCTTTTAGTTTTCCTCAATTTTGGGAGATTTGATGTGTATCTTTGTAATAATTCAGTGTGAATCTGTCATTTTTTGCATGTAAAATGGATTTTCGATTTTGGGGGTTTGTTGGTGGTGTGGTTAATAGATCCAATTAGGGTTTTTGTAGCTCAAATTCTTTGTTTGGATTAGATTTGGGATTAGTTTGCAGATCTGTTATTGCTTTCTGTTTACTGTTTTATGTTTAAGTATTCTGATTTCGTGTGGCGAATGTCTTGGCCCGAATCTGGGATCCTTTATATCGGGTCCGGGTGGGGATTTTCTTGTTTAATGTAAGCAGAATTGGTGATCTGAAATGTTGATGTTAATTTGTACATGGGATCTTGTATTGCAATGAATTGTGTGGCATTATGTGATTTCTGTTTGGTTTCTTTGATTTCGTGTTTTCGGAGTTTGAATGTGTTCTGTTGTTGTTGTTTTCAGTTGCTACAATGGAAACCTTCCTATTCACTTCCGAATCAGTCAACGAGGGTCACCCCGACAAGCTATGTGACCAGGTTTCCGACGCCATCTTGGATGCTTGCCTTGAGCAAGACCCCGAAAGCAAGGTCGCCTGCGAGACCTGCACCAAGACCAACATGGTCATGGTCTTCGGTGAGATCACGACCAAGGCCAACGTCGACTATGAAAAGATCGTGCGCGACACCTGCCGTTCGATCGGATTTGTGTCCGATGATGTTGGCCTCGATGCCGACAAGTGTAAGGTCCTTGTCAACATCGAGCAGCAGAGCCCCGACATCGCCCAGGGGGTCCACGGCCACCTCACCAAGCGCCCCGAGGACATCGGGGCCGGTGATCAGGGCCACATGTTCGGTTATGCCACAGATGAGACCCCCGAGCTCATGCCGCTCAGCCACGTCCTGGCCACCAAGCTCGGAGCCAAGCTGACAGAAGTCAGGAAAAACGGGACTTGCCCGTGGTTGAGGCCTGATGGGAAGACCCAAGTGACCATTGAGTACTACAACGACAACGGAGCCATGGTCCCGGTGAGGGTCCACACGGTCCTCATCTCGACCCAGCATGACGAGACCGTGACCAACGATGAGATCGCCAACGACCTGAAGGAGCACGTGATCAAGCCCGTGATCCCCGAGAAGTACCTTGATGAGAAGACCATTTTCCACCTCAACCCGTCGGGCCGTTTCGTGATTGGAGGGCCCCACGGTGACGCAGGTCTCACTGGTCGTAAAATCATCATTGATACCTACGGCGGTTGGGGGGCCCACGGAGGTGGCGCCTTCTCTGGGAAGGACCCCACCAAGGTGGACCGGAGCGGGGCCTACATTGTGAGGCAGGCGGCCAAGAGCATTGTGGCCAGCGGGCTGGCTCGCCGGTGCATTGTGCAGGTGTCGTATGCCATTGGGGTCCCCGAGCCATTGTCGGTGTTTGTTGACAGTTATGGAACCGGGAAAATTCCTGACAAGGAGATTCTCAAGATTGTGAAGGAGAGCTTCGATTTTAGGCCCGGGATGATCTCGATTAACTTGGACCTCAAGAGAGGTGGGAATGGCAGGTTTTTGAAGACAGCAGCCTATGGACATTTCGGGAGAGATGACCCGGATTTCACTTGGGAGACTGTCAAGCCCCTGAAATGGGAGAAACCCCAAAATTAGAACTTGATATTCGGGTAACCGAATTATCAGCAGCTTCTCGGGAACCGAAATGTTTTTATGTTATTTGCTCATTTTGTTTTTATTTTTGGTGATTTGATTATTTATTTTCTGTATTTTTTTTTTTTGCTATGTATAATATTATATGTACTGAGGAGCTGCCCGAAAGAGAATTAGGACCCCAAGTCAGTTGCTGTCTGCATTGCAGCATTCATATTATAATGTCATTTGTTTGATATTGAAATCAAATTTCATTCATTAATTTTGTGTGAGTATATTTTTGTCATTTTTTTTATTTCTTATCTGTAATTGTATTTGATTTTTATAATCCTCAGCAAGGAAATTGAAATAACAACTGTTTTTAACAGTTTTGGTGATACCGGTGAAATCGATCCTTAACTAACTCGAACTTTTTCCATCTGAGGATCTGTTCTCTTCTTCTGTATCCAGAACTTGGCAAGAACATATGACCTGAGTTTTGTTCACCCGATTTCCCTTTGAAAAAGTCAGTATCACAGATCGGTCTATAGAGTAACCATGAGAGGACAGCCATCAAACCCGGGAGTCGAAAATACCATGCTAGAGTGACCAAAAAGAGCAGGAAAACAACTCAACTTATAAAAAAAAGAGCCAGCAACTGCCATAGTAGTTGAAAAAAGACTATACACAATGAAAGACTTCTGCTTTTCAGAATCATGCCATATACCGTCTCTTTCTCTGGAAAATGAGACAAGATCTCCATTCTCACCAAAACTAGCAGTAGAATCAGTTTCGTTACTCCTCAAGCACCATTGCTCCATAAGATAAGCATCAAGATTAGAACCCGGGCTATCAGATGACACCAACTTCCAATATAAATACAACCGTTTTTATTTCATAATTTGCAATTAGAATCGCTAGACATGCCTAAAACTAAAAATAGGGAACATGACCATAGATAGTGCCCATTATTGGTAAGACTAAAATTTTAATCAAATTGATAGGGGGGATGTGAACCGTGTAAATTCTTGCAATATATTTTAACCGGAAGACGGGCGAACAAATTTCTCTGTAGGACGGTGCATGCTAAGGGTTATAAAATCCGGAGGAATAAAATTGAAGCATCTGCTGGTACTATTATACATTTGTGGCCACATCTTAACGCCACGTGCATTTTTGACAAAAAAAAAAAGAAAAATCTCAGGTTATCCCACCCTTGAAATACCCCTCCCTGACTTTCCTCATCTTCATCAAAATTGAAATCCCCAATCTCAAATCAATGGGAGCGCTAATCATAGATGGGTCAACAGTCCGCGATTGACACAAGAAGCCCACTTTGTTCATTCATAATTGAAGAATTAGTACAGATTGAACCAACCTGCTCATAAGTCGTAGCTGCCATGTCCTGACCTTTTGTTCTTCCTGAAAGGGAAGCATTTATTCTTTCAAATAGGATCGATCATATGATCAATAAATATTTTTTGCCTCAATAAATCAGAAGTTCACAAGAAAACTGTCGCCATATTTCAAACACAGCTTATCCTATAGTCATGTGCACCGACCAGGTGTTGGTTACATTCATCTTTTGTTACATTCCACTTGACAAGTTTTTAATTGATAGAAAACATACAGAACTGTGTGACAATACCAGCAAAATTCATTGTCCTCGTATAGTCCCAAATTAGAAGGATTTCTCAAACTGGGCTTACAGAGCAGTCGCAGTCAGATTTCAATTTTCTTGAATATTGGAATAGTGTGCTATAGTTTAGTGGCAAAAATGGTTGATTCACTACATTAAAAAGTAGAATCACAATACACTGATTTGAAAGGAGGAAAAACTATCAACATAAGAAAAGAAAGTGAGAGAATGGGCAGAAATGAAAGATGAGAATCATAGAAGACGAAACGAAAGCAGAAACAATGATTGAAAGATAACGATCTAGCCTTTAGAAATGGGGGAAGAAATCAAACATTGAAAAGTTACCAAAATCAGAGCTTTTCAATTTCAATAAATTGTACTTCACTCCTTTGACTTTAATTTTGCTTCATTCCTTTGAGCTTTGTTGTGGTGTGGTTCAATACTTATTTTATTATTATCTGTTGTTTAATTTTCCGTAGTTGGAATACCCATGGAACTCTAAGCCCCACAAAGGGCTTGACGGGCTCTGGTACTGTTATAGGCTACTACATACAAAGTTTAAAAATCTGACTAGAGGAGAAATCAGCAAAACATACACAAATTAACCATTAATCAGCAAATGCATCATCAGCATTTCAAGGTTCGGAATAGCCATGTTATTTGAAGTTGATTCTAATGAGATTTGCTGACAATATCAAATGCAAAGACAGAGAGAAGTGTTTAGAGGTTATATTGCCATACAAAGCATATTTGTTCACCCCTTAATGTAACGAACAAGGAAGGCTGGACCATTTTTCTCAACCGAATAGAATAGTAATAGCACATGAAAACAAGTGGATTACCTAGAGAATTTGATTAGTAATATGGAAAGATCAGAAGGACGAAAATCCCGTTTAAATGGAATTGAATTCCCACCTATATCTTAGGGCTTTCGTTCTCTATATCTTCTTATCGATTGTAGTTACGATTGCCGAGATTTAACAAAAATATACAAGTTATTATCACACGGGTAAGGGATACATATCAGACTGTCTACTAATACACGAGCATTCAAACAGGATCATACACGTATGAACTGATCAATAAACATTTTTCCCTCAATGAATCTAAATTTCACATGAAAACCGTTGCATATATTTAAAACACAGCTTATCCTGCAGTGCACCAGCAGTTGGCTTTTTTTCATCTTTTGTTGCATACCTCTTGACAAGTTTTTCACTGATAAAAAAAACACAGGACTGGGAAAATACAAGTGAAATTCATTGTCCTAATATTTAGTCCCAATTAGAAGGATTTCTCAAATTTAGCTTTAGAGTTTACAGAAGCAGTCGCAATTGGATTTCAAATTTCTTGAATATTGGCATAGAGAGAGCTATACTTTAGTGCCAAAAATGGTTCATCCTCTACAGTAGTAGAAGCACCAAACACGGATTTTAAAGGAGGAAAATACATCACCATAAAAAAAAAGGTGAAAGAATCGGCAGAGATGAAAAATGAGAATCATAGAGCACGAAATGAAAGCAAAAACAATGATTGATTGTGATACGCTTCTAATACCGATTTATGCATTCAAAACAAACACAAACTCAAATCAAGCGCAGAAAACATAAAGAACACACAACGATTTAAAGAGTTCCCCTTTTCAATTGAAGTTTCACGTTCAACTAGAAAGCGTACATCTCCGGTGAAGGTGCGAGCAATCTTATTAGGTATTTCGGCACAAGCGACCTCGGCAGAGAAGTCTTTCAGCGTTTGACAAAAGGAACAAATCCACAAAAGCAACACAGAACGAATACAGAACCCTAACAAC
>CAOJBJ011004668.1:0-13255 GCA_948291685.1 Euphorbia celastroides | reverse complement strand
AATCACCTGATTAAAGAGATTTTACACACTGAAATGCTTTCACAAAGATTGTTTGCTCTCAATAGCTTGTCGAAAGAATCAGCAACTTCTTCTGTCTTCAAGGTCTTCTATTTATAGGTTGAGCAATAAATGTGACCGTTAGTGAAGATTTAATCTCGATCATTGAAGAAGTTAAGTCTAGGTGCATCTATGCCTTTCCTTTTGCCGTTAGAAACAATTTAATGCCCGTTTGAAGTAGGGAAATGTGCGCCAATAGGATTTCATAGGATATTCAGTTGTTCTAATTGTCTGATGAATATCCTTGTGCTTGTTCAGTAGGCAGTGTAGTCCACGCACTTCGCCATTGGCTGGAAAGTGACTTTATGTCACTTTCAGGTTGCTGTTTTTGTCTTCTAGTGCTTCTCTCTTCATTAAATGCTCTGACAGTAGGTGAGGCGCATTTAATGCTTCTTGGACACTGTGGTTGATCTTCTTAAGCACACTAGGACATTTCAAATTTGTTTGTGACCGAATCCAACTTGGTCCATGTGGATTCCAGATCTTCTCCTTTTGCTGTCTTCCGGAACTTCCTGATCCGGACCTTCTCCTTGCACTTTGATCTCTCGGATTTTGATACGCTGCTTTGACTTTGGATTTTGTTTATCTTCAAACATTCTTCGAAGTGGGTCGGATTTTTTGACTTGGCAGATCTTCTAGCTTTGACGAGCCACTTCCAACAGATAGATTGATGGAATTCTTGCCTGGCCTTAACGAACAATACGAACATGTAGTCAATCAGATCTTACTTCTTGAACCACTACCTACTGTGAACAAAGCCTATTCGATGGTGATAAAAGTGGAAAAGCAAAAGGAGATCAGTAATGACAATGTTGTGGAATTCGCTAATTTTTCCACAAGGAACTACACAGGAAACTCTAGCAATGAAAGGAAGAACAACACAGAGGAGGAAGATGATGATAGAAGCAACTTGTATTGTGATTTGTGCAAAAAATGGAAACACACCAGAGATCAGTGCTTCAGAGTTATTGGATACCCTGACTGGTGGAAAGGAAGGAAAAAGAAAGCAGATCTGAGGCGTAAGAAAGGAAAGTTACCTGTAATGAATGCAAAAGCAAAAACAGCTGTAGTAGAGAAAAGGATTCTATTGACCAAAAGAAGATGATACAGGAGCTGTATAAGATGATGAAGGGAAAGGAGAAGATACCAAAGGCAACAAAACTGGATTTCTCTGTATTTGCTGGATTCTCTGGTTTAACTGGTAATCAGTCTTTCATTTCTTGTAATAAAGCAAATGCTTGTTGGATAATAGACAGTGGGGCTACTAGTCATATGTGTTCCTCACTTGATCTGTTTCACACTTATCAAACCTTAAAAAGACCTCATAATGTGTTGTTACCAAATGGAAAATGTCAACAAGTCACAAATAAAGGAGATGTAAATTTGTCAGCTAAGCTGCAACTGAAAAAATGTTCTTCATCTTCCAAGCTTCAAATTCAACCTCCTTTCTATTGGACAGTTACTTGAGACTTCCAAGTTGCTGGTGATCTTTCATCCAACTTACTGTTTGTTGCAGGAGGAGGATACTAAAGCTGAGATAGTAGTGGGAATGCTTACCAATGGGCTCTACATGTTGACAGCAGATTCTTTCAAGCCAGAACATGTGAAGAAATTTGCTCAACAGAGGGCTATAAAGAATAAAGAAGGTGTTGACAGATGTCATTTGATTGAAAGTTATAGTACTGATGTGAATTTCAAGCTAGATATTTGGCATTTAAGACTTGGTCATGTAAGTGATGAAGTGATAATGGCACTGAGTTTCTTAACTCAAAGTGCAGAAATTTGTTTCAGCAACATGACAGGTTATGTCTGTACTTTACCACAAGTTCAACATGAACATTTTGTTGCTCATTTGAATGAGGTTAAGGAGCCAAGGAACTTTGCTGAAGCCTGTTCTGATCCAAGATGGATTCAGACTATGAATGAAGAATTACTAGCCTTGGAAGACAATGACACTTGGAAATTTGAAGTCCTACCTGAAGGGAAAAGGGCTATTGAATCAAAATGGGTGTACAGGATTAAGTACAAACCCACTGGAGAAATAGATAGATTCAAAGCAAGACTTGTGGCTAAAGGGTATAATCAGGCACAAGGAGTTGATTTCTTTGAATCCTTCAGTCCAGTTGTGAAAAATGTGACAGTGAGGATCTTGTTGGCCATTGCAGCAGCAAGAAACTAGGATATACAACAGATTGATGTAAATAATGCATACTTGCATGGTTACATAGAGGAAGAGTTGTATCTTAAGCCACCACAGAGATATGATAAGTGTCCAAAAGGTTCAGTTTGCAGGTTGATCAAGTCTCTATATGGGCTAAAGCTGGCTGGAAGGCAGTGGCACAGAGAACTCTCCTCGAAATTGCAAGAATATGGCTTCAACAAATCAGCAAATGATCATTGTCTGTTTATTAAAAGGTGTGTTGATGATACAACAGTCTTCATGGTAATATATGTTGATGATATCCTGATAACAGGATCCAATAATAAGGAGATCAATGTTGTAAAGGCTTACTTAAACAAGTTGTTTACCATAAAAGATATGGGAAGTGTGAAGTACTTCCTTGAAACTGAGATTTCCAAAGTAGTAGGAGGCATTGTTCTCTCACAAAGTAAGTATGTGAAAGATCTTATCAAGGATGCAGGCCTTGAAAATGCAACTATAGCTCCAAGTCCACTACCAACAAGAGTCAAACTTGCAGAAAAAAGGGAGACATATGAAAATCCATAAATGTAGAGAAGAATAGTGGGGAGATTACTATACTCGAACTTCACCGGGCTAGACATCAGTTATGCAGCCCAACAACTGAGTCAATACATGCAAGCACCAGCTAAGCACCATTTTCATGATGCTGTGCATGTTCTCAGATATTTGAAGGGTGCAACAACAAACATTGGCATCTTCTACCCAAGAAAACCAAAAGCATATTTAAAGTTAGCAGCTTTTTGTGATGCAGAATGGGCTGCTTGCAGTTCAACAAGAAGATCTTTGACCGGGTTTTGCATTAAAGTTGGCAATGCAGTGGTTTTCTGGAAAACAAAAAAACAAAGTGTTGTGAGCAGGTCATCTGCAGAAGCAGAGTACCGGAACATGGCACGATCAGCTTGCAAATTGAAGTGGATAAGTTACATTTTAGAGGAGTTTGGTGTCAAGAAAGAAGAGCCAATCACTCTGTTTTGTGACAATACATCAGCAATCTCAATAGCGAAGAATCCAGTCTTCCACGAAAGAGTCAAACATGTGGAGATTGATGTTCATAAAGTTCGAGAACTGATTTCCAATGGTTTTCTTACTATTTCCCACCTTTACTCAAATGAGCAAGTAGCTTATATCTTCACAAAGAACCTCAGCACATCAAGAATGGTTCCTTCACTTGCACAGCTTGGCATGGTGGTCTTAAAGGAACCTCTTGAGTAAGTCTCATTCTGAGGGGGCATATTAGCCGTATGATATTCAGAGATGAGACTAGATAAGTAGGCTTACATGTAGGGCGCCGTAGAGGATTATTTTAGCTCTGCGTGTAAAGTCTATAAATAGCCGAGTTTTGGCTTCAATAAAGATTGATTGATTTTTTCTCCAGCATAACGAAAGTTCTCGATTCTTAATAGAATATACTCGCGATTATGACATTTTTCAACTGATATTTTGAATCAATTAATTATGGTCCGTATATATTTACAACTAAATTTCTGTGGTTTTAATTTTCAGTCTGTAAACTCCAATCACTGACTAGTGAGTCCCACTTCTGCAGTATCATACAATAATCCTAAATATATATTTTCATCTTAAGCTTTAGAATCAATTATTCCAATGTCATTTATGGGATTTTTATTTTTTATTTTGAAGTTTTCTATGAAAACATTAGATTTTGGTTTTGTAAAAGTTTATCAAACAGTTCTTAAGTACTTACTGTAGACGACTAAAATGTAATTTTTAGAGTAAAAAATTGTTGTTTTTTAAAAATAATTGTAAGAGCAATTAATTTAAATAACAACCAAGATAGAAATATTAAACATATCCTTAAGCTACCGCACTAAAAGGGTGTTATTGAGCTTTGTTACCTTTGTACAAGACTGTACCAAATTCCAATGAAATCCCATGCTACTATGCTAGCAACAAGTGAGCCACATTTAACTTTTATAAGATAAGGTTATATATATAATTACATATTTCAAATAAATTAGTATTCCAAGCTAATTAAAGTGAGCGATAATCGTGTAGTAAATAACCTACAAAAAAATAAGTAACTTGGTCACATTTTTTTTTCGGAGAATTATAACTGTAAGAGTTTAGCACCAAATCAAATATTCTCATTTTTATATAAGAAGGCGTAATAATGGAGTTACATCCAATTGATCGGTTCCATATTTTTTGTCTCTACTGTCTGGAAGATAAAGTGTTGTGATCATAAAAAAAGGGACATATTTCCGTAACGAAACAAATTGTTATAAAAGTGAAGAATGTGGTGCTGTGGAATTTTTGGGAAAGAAATGAAATTTATGCAGGAAAATTAAAAAAAATGATATAATATATAGTTGAATGATAAGGACTCATTTGGACAATACATGTTTTCACTAAATTTTCTACGGATAATATTCGTTTATGTGGTCCAAATCTGAACACTTACAAAAACTCCATATCTATATAGTTCTCTCGTTGCCCATGAGTTTTATTACGAAAAAAAAAATTATAGTTAAAACTTACCATGAAAGAAGTATTCTTGAATTAATTTCCAAATGTATATCTAATAAAATAGCTGTTAAAAATGGAACCGAAGGAAGTTATAAAATTTTTATTGGTAAGACATTAAATATAGAATATTTTTTTATAAAATAATAAGGCATGATCATCTTTTTGAGTTCTGTGCTATATATGGTTTATCTTTTTGATCCCTTTGCTATACACATTACTCATTTAGTCCCCGTGTTATCAATCTCATTGTCTAATTAGTCCTTCTACTATACACATTATCCATTTAGTCCTCATGCTATCAATCTCATTACCTAATTAGTCCCCATGCTTTACACTTAAGAGACTAAACAATAAATAATTTTGACATCTTTCCAAATGTCCAATTTATATACAAAAAGAACACAACAAATAGCGTAACTCATCATTTTCAGTTGAATTTTTTAATTATAAATTGAGTCACGTAATCAATTTTTACCAATAGACCTTACATGACACATGAGTTAACAGTCTATCGAAGAAAATGATCAATTAAGTAATAAAATTGACATTATATGGACTAAATGGGCATTGCATATAGCAGAGGAACCAACTAGGTAATGAGATTGATAGCACAAGGACTAAATGAATAATATGTATAGCAGAGGGACTAAAAGGATAAACCGTGTATAGCACAGGGTCTAAAAAGGTGGTTAGGCCAAAATAATAACAATATCTGAGATGTGACTTCACTTCACCCGCAAAGGGGGGCAAATCGGCTGGTTTGCACTATAAGTAACTTTCGGGCCATTTCTCTAATATGCACGAGAGTCCACCATATCCCTCTTACACTTTTGAAAACCCATTCAAAACTTTATTATAAACCTTAACATCCTCAACAAATTTCCCCATGTGGGACATTAGTCGTTTTCAAAGTAATAAAAACACAAGTTTTTCCTACATAGTATATTGAAATTCAAATTAAACAATTATTGGGTATAATTTTATTTTCATCCATAAAAATATAACAAGCATGAAGCTGGCCATTGTCAATATATTTAGTATTAGTATATCAAAATTGGTTATCTGCTTCAACCCGAATAATAAAAAATGAAATTACATATATACTAAAAATGAATTAAACAGCACCCGTGTACTAAATTTTGTTCGATTTTAGTTATTTTCATATAAAATTATATTATCTTGGCTTCAACTTGACACATTTTTTTACGCGAATTTAACTCTTTTTAAATTACGTTTGATAGCTTAATGTTGCGTTACATCCGTAACTGTGGTAGTTACATGTAATGTAAAAAAAAAAGTTTGAAACAACATATATTGATTTCTCTATAAATCAATAATGTTGGAACCAAGATATTTTATTAATTGAATGAGATATTGTTATATCAATAAATTAATAATTTATTAACTTAAATAAATTATGATGATACCAAAAATAAATTATAAAAACAAGTTTCAAGGAAATTTCTTTTCCATGTACATTTAAGGGTGAGCATTAGGTTTATTCGGTTCGAATTCGGTTCAATTGGTTGAACCGAATTACAAAATTTACATTATAATTTTTACTGAAATGAATCAAAATTACAATAAAATTCAAAATAAACCAAACTAACATCGGTTTATATAATATATTTTTAGTGAAAATTCTGTAATTCTTAAAATTATAATTAAAATTCGGTAATTCGATTGAAACAATTCAATTTTATTCGATTTGGTTAAACCGAATGCCTCTATGTACATTAAACATGCAAGACGATTAGACAGTGCCCTAGCTCTTAAATGCAATGAGGATTCTTAAAGACAGATTCAAAATAGATTTGAAGTTCTACAAAAACAAGTGGCTGGACAATTTTAGAATTCGGAGTAGTTCAGTCATTATTACTAATTTATAGTTTTTGTAGGACCAATATATCTGCACTTATTTCGAAAACTAATTATGTTATTATTTTATGGATTAGGATCCAATTTCGCACTGGTCTCAAGTTGGGACTATACAAATTATTAACTTTATCTATGTTATTAATTCATTGAGTATTAGTTTGTAAAAGTTTGATTTTTGCATCTATTTAGTTGTCTATTAATTTGGCATTTGATACGAGGAGTTTTTCTCTCTTTTCATATCTTACATGCTCGTTTTTATCTGCCACACTTTTTATTGTTATTTTCTACAAATAGATCATGTCAAATGCAGAGTAGAAATTGAATGAAACAGAAGAATGGATAACAAATTATCTTCTTTGAAAGCTAATTTCATATCATAGTTTCATACTTTTCTAAAAAAATTATCACGTGAAAAGATTGTTTTGTATGCAAAACATTCACCTGTCAGCTAATACATGTAAAACCTATTAAATTATACAAAGAAGTATGTAGTGAATGTTCGAAAATTGATAGGAAGCATAAATGGATAAAAGTCACAAACATTCTTTTGGCCATATTAATCGTAATTTATAAGGTCAGTCCAAAAAAAAAGAAAATTCACGGGGTGGCGACCCTTGTATGAACAGTAAGGGCCACAAAAGAGATATAAACCTGTCCCAACTTCAAATCACAGATTCTGTTTCGTATTAATGCAAGCAGCAATTCTCGTAATTTTAAAATATCTACGCCATGTCATCAACAAAACTACACTTTCCGACGTGGCAGATAAAATATGCATCCCCAATAAAATATCATGTGGTGCATCATAAAACCCATACTACTGTCAGTAGAATATCGCCACGTGGTTGATAATTATCCACAGCGTGTGTACGCCGCGTTTGTTTTCATTTGATAAAATGACATAATAAAAGAGTGGACAAGCTGGTTTATTAACGCAAAAACAAACAAGACTTTGTGAAATAACACGTGGAATTCTGGGTACGGTATGTACTTGATAGCTGATGGCTTTGGATTTTATTTGTATAGAATTGTGTACTTTTAGTCAATAGACAATCCTTTGAGTCAAGAAACGCCGAATAAACTTGTATAATTTAAAATCTTTAACTCGTGATTGATTTATCGTGGATAGTGAATTTGTATTTTGCTAAAGTTTAAGGACGTGTATGCAAAACAATTGTCGGTTTACCAAGGAGGGAGTTAAATAAATGAATATAGAATGTTTCCCTCAATGTTACTTCAATTATACAAATCACTTGACCTTATAAATTTAAAAAACCAACAAAATAATTTGTGTTGTACGTGCATACAAGGCCATGTTGAAGATGATAATGAGTTATTTTTGGATAAATTTCTTTGAACATTTTGACGTCAGTCCTTTTAGTTGTTCAAAAAATTCTTGATTACATTTTAGATATTTTTTTAATCTTTGTAACGGATAAAATTTAGTGCATTAATACGTCATATCTATTAGAGACAATAAAACCATATTTTGCCTCTTCTAATATCTTCAATGCACATAAAACATAATTGTTTAAAACAAAAATTCATAATGTATTCAATATACATAGGCTGAATACATCATTAGGTCCTCTAACTTTCACCAAAAAATCTTTCAGGTTCCCAACCTTTTACAAAAACTCTGCAGATCTCTCAATTCGTGAAAAGTGTATCTCTCAAGTCCCTAACGCTGATGTGGCAGCTAACATGGTAAGTTTGACTTTTTTTGGGAGAGTGACTGACTGTTCCGACGACTGACTTCCGTTAATGGGCTTTTTCGGCGACAACTTTCGGCAATATATTTTTCCGGTGATAGAATTTCGGTAAAAAAAATTTCTGGCGACAACAACAGAACTCCAGCGACGTCAACAAAATTTTCCGGCAACAAAATTCCGACGAAAAAATTTTCCGGCGACAGATGACGTGGTAGCTAACGTGGCGCTCGTGTGACACACTTTCTTGGTTGAGAGTGCTTTTGTGTGTATGGGAGACTTAGGAGGTGCACTTTTTGAAAGATGAGGAATCTGCCGGATTTTTGTAAAAAGTTGAGGATCTGAAAGGTTTTTTTGTGAATACTGGAGAACCTAACGATGCATTTGGCCATATATATATATATATAAACCCACTTAAGTGCATCCCGTGCTATAACGGCTTTTTCTCGTTGTGAACTATATTTATTTACATGATTGACTTCAAAAATCAATAGTTAAAGACACATGCCAAATAAATATGTACAGAAGATAAAATATCATACAACTTTCAGCTTTTATTCTATTCGTTTTTGTTTCACATAAGGTTCAATATATAAAGAAGGTCTCAACTGGTTCAGAAAAATCTTTTATCTCCCCAAACTTTGAAAATGACATCGGAAGAATCTCAACTTTGTAAAATTGAGCCAAACAAGGGACTCCGTGCCACGTGTCAACTTCTTGTTGGAGAGAGAAAAATAAAAGTGACAAATTTGAAAAGTCAAACCAACCAGATGTTGGTACGTGGCACAGAAGGAATAAACTAGTGTACTTTTTAAAAGTTGAAGCTCTTTCAAGATCACTTCTAAAACTTAAGGAGACAAAATTTTTTTAAAGACAAGTCGAGGCTATTCTCTATACATTAAGCCCTTCAAATAATTATAAATTACATTGATTTCAGCTCAATGAATATAACTATTAGTACTAATATAATTGCATATATCTTTATAACATCAACACATGCTACCGTTTTATTCATTTCCAATAGTATAATACGTGAGAGATTTTCACTGACGGGACACACACCTTTATTCTGTTAGTTTGCATGTTTACTCTCTGTTAATATGATAAAGTTTGATAGCTAGACACTAAAGAGAGCAGTTTTCCATAATGTTGCTGCTGCTAGAGCCGAGAAGAACAATTTTCAAAGGCTACAAAACCAGAATGGAGAATGGCTAACATGGGGTAATGGCCTTGAATGCTTAATCAAGAATTTTATTCAGATTTGTTTCGTGCTGATGGTGCTCATTTTGAGCATATTATTTCATTGATTGATTGTAAAGTTTCAGAAGAGGCTAGGGTGGATTTGGAAAGGCCTTTTATATCTGAGGAAGTAAAAAATGCCGTTTTCCAAATGCCTCCTTCTAAGGCACCAGGGCCAGACGATTTTAATCCTGGATTTTACCAAGCATTCTGGGATGTGATTGGAGAGGAGATAACTTCTTTTTGCCTTGACTGTTTGCACAATAACTCTTTTCCAGAGGGCCTAAATGATACAAATATTGTGCTTATTCCCAAAAAGAAGAGTCCTTCTACTGTTTTAGATTTGAGGCCCATCTCTCTATGTAATGTCTTATACAAAATTCTATCAAAAGTGCTTGCTAATAGAATTCAGTCAATTATGGATTCTATAGTATCAGAGTCCCAGAGTGCTTTTATCCCTGGAAGGTTTATTACTGATAATATTCTGATAGGTTTTGAGGTGGACATTATATTAATATGAAAAGGTTTGGTAAATCTGGAATGTGCTCTTTAAAGATTGACATGTCGAAAGTCTATGATAGAGTGGAGTGGCCTTTTATTGAGGCTTTACTAGTAAAACTCGGCTTCCCCAAAAAGCTAGTGGATAACATTATGCTAGCTATTTCTTCGGTTACATATACAATTTCTCACAGAAGTGGTAATTTTCAGAAATTTGTACCTGAAAAAGGATTAAGACAAGGCGATCCTATTTCACCATATTTGTTTATCTTATGTGTTGGGGGATTGTCTGTATCGATTCAGGAGAGAATTACTTCTGGTCTTCTCCATAGGTGCAAGGTGTCTCCAACGGCTCCCAACATTTCCCATCTATTCTTCGCAGATGATAGCCTTTTTTTCTTCAAGGCTAGCTTAGTGGAGGCTCAAACTTTGAAGAACATCTTCTGCCTGTATGAGTTCGCGTCAGGTCAGGAAATTAATTTCAATAAGTCTTCTATCCTATTCAGCCCGAATGTGAGTAGAGAAAGCCAGAATGAGATAGCTAATTGTCTGCGGGTTCCAATAGTTGACGGTCATGGACTATATTTAGGGCTCCCCTCCCTTATCGGAAGATCGAAGAAAAACGCTTATGACTACATAGTCCAGAAAGCTGCAAAGAAGATTTAGAATTGGAATAGGAAGAAGCTGTCACAGTGTGGGAAAGAGGTACTTTTGAAGTCAGTTGCACAAGCTCTTCCTACTTATGCTATGCAGGTATTCTTGCTGCCTTCCCATACTATTTCAACTCTTCAGAAATTATTTGCTAACTTTTGGTGGGGATCAACGGTCCATTGGATGAGATGGGAGTGGCTTTGTCAGCCACTTGATAGAGGTGGACTGAATTTTCGGGACCTTACACACTACAATCGCGCTCTTCTCTCCAAGCAGGTCTGGCAGCTTTTCTTTAAGCCAAATGATCTTGTGAGTAGATTATTCAAAGCCAGGTATTACCCATGAACTGAACTATTTGATGCCCCTGTTAGATCAAATGTTAGTTTTGTGTGGAGAGGTTTGATTTCAGTGGCTAGTGTTGTCAAAATGGGGTGTGCCTGGAGAGTTGGGGACGGAAACAGTATAAGAATTTGGTCGAAGAACTGGCTGCCCTCTAAACGCATCCAATGATTGAAACTCCAGTTATGGCGGGTTTGGAGAATGCAACGGTCTCTATGTTGCTTAATTCCGATGGGCGATCCTGGAATGAACAAAAGCTGAATGATTTGTTCATGGAAAATGACCTCAAGAAGATTAGGAGAGTTCAATTCTCTTGGTAACAGCGAACTGATGAGAAGTACTGGCGTTTTGAGCAATTTCTCAGTAAAGTTTTGCTACTATGCCATTCGGTCTCAGTCCCCTTCGGCTTCTCTTCAACCGAACTTCATCTCAATGAGTTGGAAGGGGATTTGGGATATCCGAGCCCCACAACGAATTCTTCATTTTCTTTGGAGGCTGAGCCGAGATCTATTCCCACATTATGCAGATTAGCCCAAAGACATGTAGTTGTAGATGTACTCTGTCCGATATGTGGAGACTGCCCGGAAGATGATTTTCACGCCTTCATAGGTTGCAGTTTTGTGTACCCGATTTGGGATGAGGTTTTTGGGGAGGGCTGGCCGCTGAACATAGCTACGGTGTTAGAATGGTGGGATTGGGTGAATTCAAAAGAATCGGCTGTTGTTGCCAAGGTAGCTAGCATCCTATGGGCGATTTGGGCTCGAAGGAATCACTTTGTATGGAATAAGCAATATCGCGTCCCGTCTCAAGTTCTTCAACATGGTCTAGGCTTTCTCTCTGAATGGATTGCGGCAAATCCGAAGGTTCGCTTCTCTGTTACTACTGTAACAGCGCAATGGAGATGCCCTCCGCAAGGATGGTTAAAGTGCAATGTCGATGCAAGTCTCCTTGAGTCCGGAGATCGGATTGGACATGGATGTATCGTGTGTGATGCTAATGGTACACATATTGCATCTCGGTCCGTTATTTTACAGGGAGGAGGAGATCCTTTTATGGCAGAGGCAATGAGCTGCATAGAAGCGTTGAGCTGGTTGAAGAATAATGGTTTTGACAATATCATGATGGAACTGGATGCTGTTAACGTTGTCCATGCTATCAACAATAAGGTGGACTATCTTTCCCCAGTAGGTCTAGTCCTAAATGATTGTATGGAGCATATAAATAAGTTCGATGCCTTTAAGTTATTATATGTTTCTAGATCTGCGAACCTCGCTGCACATGTGTTAGCTAGAGCAGCGAGTTCTTCGACAAGTAGAGGATAGCTGTTGTTAAACTGCCATCTTAGATTAGAGCTGTACTTGACTCTAATTTCCATTTTATTGACGTCTTCTTTAGTAAAAAAAGAGCAGTTTTAATAATTTAATGGATGGAACATATTATTCAAAAAAAAAAAAAAGGGATAGAACATTAAAAGGGCTTTTGTACAAAAATAGGAACATGAAAAGTAATCACGTTCGTTCTTAGTAATGGACGAGATTGTAATTCTCTCAAATAAAAGTATGATTAAAGGAAATTAATGTCATCGAGATAAAATAATTAAGGGAAAAAGGATTAATTATGAAGAATGGCACATGCTAATTTTGGTGTCCAATTCACATGGGTAATTGTACCATATACTCCAACTTTTAAAATATTTTTAACTTTACATCAAGGCTTTATTTATTATTATTATTTATGTGACTTTTAAATTTTTAATTATGTTTCCGTTGGTCCCCTTGGGCAATATAACACGTGTCAGAGGGGGGTGAATGACTTTTTAGCGTTTAAAATAATTTAATGCAGTCTTTTTATAGTCTTTTTAATATCACCCTCTCTGATCAGCGAAGACAGACTTTTGCTGATGCTGACACTCGCGCGCTGAGAAATTTAGTCTCAGCATGCTTTTCAGTGATGGATTTGAATGCTCTATAAATGTTTACACTGATGTATCAGCGACGCTGAGTATTCAGTGGGTTAGTTTAAAAACAAAGTAAGAGAATATCACCACCGCGATTTTATCCTGGTTCAGCAGCCTGTGCCTACTCCAGTCCCCGGATACCCTCTCCGAGCTTTAATCCACTAGTGACTCCTTATCGGCGGAGAAGCCTTCTTACAGAGTTTTCCAGAGAATGAGTACCCTCCTCTTTCTCCTATT
>CAOJBJ011004201.1:0-10860 GCA_948291685.1 Euphorbia celastroides | reverse complement strand
AGATACTACATTTGCTCTTCTAGTACGCGACATCTTCTGTGGTCTCTGACCGACCCATTGGGCCATTGGTGGGGACGAGGACCGAGATCCAACAGGCAATGCACGCTTGCGATTAGTGGCCCCTCCAAATGAGTTGACTTTTGTCATACTTGGGAGTTGTTCCCAGCAGTCAGGGGACTCGGATGAACGAGAAAAATGTGATGTGTTTGTTGTGGTTACAGAGCCAGTTCGTGGTGTTCTTGAAGCTTTTCCTTTCAGTACAGAACTTGGACTAACTGTATGATTATCTTCAAGAAAATTTAACCTATAACATCATTAAACAAAAATTAGAATGTATAGAAGTTCGACTGAAACAATATATTACGAACCTAGCATAAGAATCTTAATTCTGTAAAATCAATATCAGAACCACAGAATTAAATGCAATTTTCAATTACTTATTATTTGCTTTCGACATAGCAGGCTCCTTATTTACAGCCTCCGAAACATCCCTCGCAAAAGAAGCTTTGTCAGATTCATTCTTCAGAACAGCTCGTTGATTTGGTAAGGCTGGTGATGAACTTCCATCTAACTTACTAATCCCATTAGTTCCATTTAATGACCCTGTGCTGCAAGAAGGTATGTAATCTCATTGAGCATCAATGTTTCAGCAGAAAAATGGAAAGCGGAAAACAGCTAAGTTATTACCAGATGAAACATAATAGAATGTATAAATAAAGGCAATAAACTTTGTTATGCCAAAAATAAGATCAAGTAAATATTCTTGTTGTTGTAGGCAACAACTTATTGTATTTGAATGATTTTTTAGGAGTTTTGTCATCAAGCACATGACAAGGACCATGCTTATTGACATATTGTTCTGAAGAAGATTGCAGCCAAATTCAATGCGACAAATAAAGTACAGGAAGATGTTTTCAATCAACAAGCAAAAAGAAATGCAGAGAGAATAATGTAATCCTATTATAGGAGCTTTGTTACTTCTTCATACAAAGCTTCTAACTAAAGACGATCAGAAGACTTAAAATTGCATTTCTTGCTCGATGGTACCATACAACTTTCACATTTCTACAGATAGATAGTAAATGTGAACCTTCAATGTTAAGCTTCTGATGCATTATTCGTAAGAAGGAAAAAATGGAAAATCACCTGAAGCCTTGGCTTTCATAAGACTGCAGACTAGCTTCATTATTAAGTTTATGATGCATCATTCTCTTAGTCTCTCCATCACTATCTGTAGATCTTGCAAAAACAGAACCTACCGAACGCTTCCTCTTCATCTTTCTCTCCCACCCTTCCCCACCAGCAGGAATTCTTCTAACTTTTTCTTCAAGCAAATCAGAACCTTCACTACCATCCCTAGGCATCTCTCTATCTCTCCCATTTTGTTGTCTTGAAAGAGAATTGCTTCGGTTATCAGCCTAGATGTTTCAGTGTAGTAATGATGAAATAGAAGTTTTGTTACTAACAAAGTTGGTATAAGGCAATACATAACATTCATATTAACTACATAACGGCCACAAATTGACATCACAGCAAAGTAGTATCTCAAAGAAAGCAGTGTGCTAATCATGTCATCTATCCAAAACTCCTAATAGGAACACTTGTCACATAGTGCTTTCAAAGCACAACTCTTAAATTAATGAACAAACTAATATATATAGTGTAACTTGTAGTACATTGTGCATAAGAAATTACTATGAGGGTCATCCATGGCAATTGGAAAATAAGACTTTACTTGTCACAAGTTGTCAACCACAGTAGACTCATTTTAGCTCAAATTAATTAATATTTGAATTTTCATGAAGGTCTGACTTGGAGTAGAATCTATATGAATGTGGTTTCATGCTAGCCTTGTGCAGTTCAAATGTAACTGCAAATCAGCATATCTTTGAGATAATCTGAACCAAATCTAATATGACAAGATGAAACAATTTCTCAAATCTTAAGATAAAAAGACTTGGTTGCTGAATTCCTAAAGACAGTTCATGCAGAACGAATATAATACTAGCTTATTACAATATATAAGACAACATTATTTCTCAAACACAAAGTAAAATTCAAGAAGTTCAAGTACAAACCCGTAACTCTGCTACAGCAGTCCGAACACGCTTATTCAAAACAACATTCTTATTCCGGTCATCTAATCTTTGAGTTCCGAGATCAGACGTATTTCGATGCATCTGAATTCCCATCTTCATATAGTTTGATGTACCTGATCTATCATTAACCAGCATCTCATTTCGATGTTGCTTCTTCGAGTTTGATGCTTCATACTTATCTATTTTCAGCAAGGATTCTTTAAACCTTTTATGTCTAACCCTGACAAAAAAAAAAACAGGTTTTCAATCTTCAGCAGAGCAACAAGCATTCCAGTCACAACTAACTACAAATTTACCTCCTAATACTTAGAATTTCAACAATCAATGCCATATTTAGGTGACAATAAAGTCAAAGCAGCTTAAATTTACCTGGCCCGTAGAGCAGTTTCTGATATACTAGCAATATAGCGCTTCAATTCCTCAGTGGCGACAGAAGGGGGAGGCTTAGAGTGAGCAGCACCAAAAGAATTATCTTCAGCAGCATTTCCAATAGAAATCCCCAAAATTTTCCTCAACTCACCAGACCTAGTGTACTTCTGATCCCCCATTGAAATTGGATCCAGCAACAGACATTGAGCAATCGAGCCTACTTCGGAAGAAGAGCTAGCTCGCGGCGTACTTGCGCCGGAGCCAAAAGAGCGGCTATCGATACCTTCCCTGAAGCTGCCGGACCTATCCAAACTAGCGGCGGAGTAATTCCCCTTCTGGCCATTGGAATAGTTACCGGAAAAGCCTAATTCCTCTGAACTCGCAGCTGAATTGGATTCATATCTCAAATTCCCGGCCATCTACTCAAATCCAGCGCAAATCACAGCATATCCGCTGCGGATTTGAGAGAATCCAGTAGCTGATGAATTGCTGAAGCAGAATCAAATTACGCGAAAAATTCAACAATTTACGAGAGACCCATAAAGAGGAGCGAAGCGGATTACCTTTGTTGGTTTGTTTGTTTGGCTAGTAAGATTGTTTTCTTCGAGCTTGGTAAACCTGTTCGAAAACGAAGAGTGTGAGTTAAGACTTTGGGTTCTGTATAACGGGTCGGGTATAGCACCGTGGATCAACTCCACCCATGTGGATTAGAATGAAATGGCAATTTATTCATTCATTTACATGGCTTTGTAAACTTAAAAAACGTCCCCCATGAGATTTTTGACTTTATGAAAAACACATTGAGGTTTTTTCTTAGCAAAAGCATTCCTGAGTTTTCCAGGCATTAGTAAAAATATAATTTTTTATCTAAAATTAGTTAAATACTGACGTGACATGAGACATAATGATCAAATTTATTTTGATAAGGGGCAAAATGGTCCAACTATCCCTAAAAATCTATCCAAACCTATTTCTTGTCGTCGCTACCAATCCCTCCGCCGGCGAACAGACGACACCGGGATCTCGTCAGAAAATCGGGATTTGGGCAGAGAACACCCAAATCTCGCCGGTTTCTCCGAATCAGGCGAGAAACACGCAAATCCAGAAAATATTTTGCTGAAATATCACTATAAAATATTTTCTGATATTTGTTTATATTTTTGCAAAATGTTTTCAAACGTAAATTTAGACATACAACATAATATTATAACTCTTTTATATAATGATAATTATTACAACAAAAAAGTAAGTTATATCAAAATAACAATTATATTTTAGTTGGTATTTTAATATAAAAATTAATGTCAACAGTGGAGGTGGATGTGATTGAAGTGTCGGAGGAAATGGTATTAATCAAGTGGAGGAAGTGGTAATGGTGGTGGTAGTAGTGGAGGTGAGCTTGGGTGGTGATACTAACTAGTTGGTAGCGGTAGAGGGTGAAGAAAGTGATGGTTGTAGAATAGAAGAAGTGATTGTGGCGGGTTGATGTGGTGGTGGTGTTGGCGATGAAAAGATGAAGTAAGTTGTGGTGGAGTGGAAGAAGTGATAGTGATGGTTAGGTGAAGGTAATGGTGACAACGGCAGAATGGAGTAAGTGATAGTGATAAAATGAAAGAAATGATGGTGATAGTGGTAGTGGAGATGGTGGTGTATGGAGTTATTGGTGGTGATGGATGGTAAAATGAAAGAAATAATGATAATAATAATAAAGGTAAGGTGGTGGAAGGGCAGTTGGTGGAGGAGATAGTGGTGGTAGGATGGAGAGTGATGAAGTGAAAAATGTAGTAAAATTGTGTTGAATAAATGAAAGTATCAATAAACTATAGAGGTGGAGGGTGATGAAGTGAAAAATGTAGAACTTTATTAAAATTCCATATTTATGAAAATTGAGTTTATTTTATTCTAAATTCATTTTAAACGTGTCTTTTATTTGCAAGCAATAAAATAAAATTACAGGAAGTAAATAAATAATGTTTGTTTTTGCCTTTTTTTTTTGTTCTTTTTGGCTCGGTATAGAATTCATTTTAAATGTTTTTTTGTTCTTTCGAGTTCGAGTTCGATTCAAAATATGTACAAGCAAGGCAAGCCAAGCCAAGTCACCCCAAGGTTCGGCTCGAAATCTCGCAAACGTGTTCATTTAATATATATAAATTATTCAATGTTTCAACACAAGTACAAAAACCAATGTACAAATTCAACATATTGATCAGAAGTAAAATTCGATAGCAGGAATCAAATTCAATTTTAAGTTTGGGCTAACAATGATTGCAATTCAAACTTGACAAAGTGAACTGTTTTAGCTATACAGTACCGAAACTTTTCTAGAATGTGGAAACTGGCACGCATAAACACTAAAAATAACATCGAACTTTCTAAAATAGAAACACAAATCGTTAGGAACTAGAAGTTTTGTGCTGCTTGAACAGTATGTTGATAAGATACCGCCCGTATGAACATCACCTGCACAGAATAAACCTTTGACAGCACGATATTTTGAGACTTCTTTTTCTTGTCTTTAAGGGTAAAACCTTTCATAAATTTCTCAATTCACAGTATGGCTATTCCTATTAATTGATTAATAACGATTTCTTTGTCAAAACCAGAACCCAGTACCATTTAATGAAGATTTGAAATGGAGCCGCAAAACAGTAAATCCAATCCCAAACTTACCCCAATACATATCATGATAATTCAACTAGTTCAAAATAATTAACCAAATCAAAACTGCAATACCATAATAACATCAAACTTCCAAATAACGATAAAAGACAGTCACTATTACTACCATGGATTCTCATGAAAATCAACTAACAACAAATCAGCTCCAAAACTCCAACAAACATCGGTTTAATTAACTATGCCTCCATCAATTTATAACACGGACTTGCGCAATTCAGCTGCTCCATGGGCGAAGTGGCATTTGTCACCAAAGGTGCAAGACCCTTTGTTAAAATTTTCACAGATCTTGGTCTTGTAGTTGTTCGAGCCAGGTCCAAAAGTTGCGCACAGCTTCTAAAGTCATACAGAACATCCAAATCAAATTTCGTTATAGACGCACTCAGTACTTGAAGCAGAAACATAGTTCCTCAACAATATTTTAGTGACTGAAACATTTTTGAACTCCTAATAATAGCCTCCTTAATTGCAATAGTCTATTCTCCATGTATGTAGGCTCGTACTCAATAAGACAGCAACAAACGACATTTTTGCTTGCAAAAACCAGTATGAGCTTCCAAAATGAATCATTCATTAACTCGAGTTTGCATTTCAACATAGCGCCAGTTATTAGCAGGAAGACATAAAAAATATAACATCATCAAGGGAAACGTGAACAAAATCACCTAATCTTAAGTATGATTCCGCTAATTAAATCTGCATGCAAATGATAATATGGATCTGATTCGAGGTCGCATGAAATCCAATTGGATGGAACTCCAAATTCTTTGGCCAAATATTTTGGGAAAGGGGATCGCTCAAGCAACTGATTTCTTGAAAGATCGGCTGGTCCATCTTACACAACTGAGTCAAGAATTCGAACTCGTTGCACAGCAAAAATTCAAGGCTGAAATTGAAAGTTTTATCCTCCAAATGGCAATCAATACTCTCCAAGATTAGAATCAGGAACTTGAAGCTCGAGCCAAGCATTACGAAGAACAACATGCAAAGATAAGGGCTAAAGTTTCTGAAATCCTCAATAACCATCAAATTGTCTCACTCAACCTCGATTCTCTCCAAGAAATCTTGAACTGAAGCATGAAAAAGGTAAGGGCTCTAGTCTCCGAATAA
The DNA here is from genome assembly GCA_948291685.1 of Euphorbia celastroides. Classification (NCBI taxonomy): domain Eukaryota; kingdom Viridiplantae; phylum Streptophyta; class Magnoliopsida; order Malpighiales; family Euphorbiaceae; genus Euphorbia; species Euphorbia celastroides. The sequence continues at coordinate 4,606 of CAOJBJ011004201.1, read as the reverse complement.
ATCGCACCACCGTTTCACTCAACCTCAATTCTCTCCACCAAATCTTCAATTGAATCCTTTGGTATTATGTGTCTTTTAAAACTTGAATAGGAGTTTCTCTTTGGTATTACGTTCTTTTTTGTTTTTGTTTTTGTTTTTGATATGATTGGTATTGCGTTCTTGGGTTAGATACTTTTACATTTGTTGTACGATACGCTTGGATATGGAAATTGATGTAATATTCTCTAAGAACTACTTTTAAAGTCCATCCCAATATCCTACTTTTACTCTACAGTAATCTGTTTTCCTTTTCTTTTTTTCTTACTGCAATGTAACAACAATCATCCTTTAAGCTTTCTTTGTTTGTTTTTTAGTATAATTCCATGTGACAATTTAAAAGACTTTACTTTTGTTTGAGATTCATTAAACACACGCATCAAAGAAGGAATGTGTGTGTAAATTAAGGGCCACATAACAGAGCCCATGTGATGAAGGGTTAAATGAAAGTTAGGGATTAGATGAGAAATTAAGTCAGGAAAAGAATACCAATCATAGGGGTGCGGCATATTTTTTTACGTGCTGGCTGCCTACCTACCACACAACTATCCTCCTTTATCCGGGCTTGAGACCGGCAATCTACATATACACATCGGCGGAGTTAAGTCAGGAAAAGAATAAAATAAAATAAATTGAATGCGGAAATTTTACAAATCTTCTGCACAAAAATGAATTACAAAAGTTGGTTCCAAACCCATCATAAATTACATTGTGTCTTTTCAATATAATGATTCAAAAATTGAATATTACGGTCTAGACATTAATGCACAAGTCTGCCAAGAATGATCCGAGCTCTCCCTCTCACTAGGAGTTTCCTGATATTTCTCATTTCCTCTGAATTGCACATTTATCAGTAATCAAAGAACAATGAAAATCATCTTAAGGAACATGCATGCAAAATTTACGTTGAAGGGCAAGCTCACTTATCAACAGGGACGGCGCCAAGGTAGGGTCTGGGGTGGCGGTTGCCACACCTCAGCAGCCGGAAATGCTTGGAATCCCCGGATTTTGCCACATCCAAAATATGAAAAAAATTAATGAAGAAATGGGGGCGTTGCAGAAACCCAGTTTTTAGGAGAAGAAAATGAGCAAGAAAAGATTTTTGGGCTGGGCCTGGACAGAATGGGCTGGTGATTTCATTAAAAATTAACCGATTTTCTATTAGGTCCCACCTCTTCCTTATTAGTTACTGCTACAAAGGTACTATTAATATGCTTTTTAGCTTTTTTTTTTTCTTCATACTAATTTACAGCAATCCACATAATTATTATTCAATTTAATATTCTTTCAGATGTTTTCTAATTAGTATGATGGTTCAAATATTGTTACTATTAGAAATTGAGTTTATAATTTGTAAATTGCTCAAAAAAATATTCATTGTTGAAATATATATATGTATTGTAATAGTTTTAAAAAATATAAATATATGGTCGTTAGGCCGTATAAAAATTTGAACAATTTTATTAATTTATGTAATCTCATCCTAACCTTTTGTAATTAAATAATTGTGAATTATAAAAATTGTATCTTTTATATTATCTAACAGTAATAAATAATTTTGCATTGTTTATTTTGGTGTAGAATTGAATATTTTTCAAACGAGTTTGTATTGTAACGCTCAAAGATTTGTGTCTTTGTTGTTGATATATACATAAATGTTATAAGCAATTTTGGCTTTTGCACTTAATTAATTACTATTATCGTTACCGGTCAATTGTCATTTATAAGTGGGCTGTCGGAGCGCCACACCCCAACTCCGGTTCTGGCTTCGTCACTTATCAATATAGGAGAATCTTCAATAATCTAACAATATAAAGCATTTGTGCAGTGCTAAGCTAATAAGCGTTACAGAGGGCAGGGAAATTTCCACAAAGGGAGGTTAGAGGTCACCATACCAGTGTCCACAAAAAATTACTAGATGTTATACAAGTAATATAGCTGTTTCTAAGTTTGCAACTGTGAACTAGTTGGTTGAGGCTACATATAAATGTACTCAGATACATTTATTGTTTGATCCGATCCATATATAACCGGATTTTAGCGAATGCACTTTCATTAATCAACAGAAAGCCAATTCATGCTGGGAACAACCTACCAACAGCAACTTTTGTGAGCCAAGTAAGATCAATCAGAGTCAGGTTGACAACTGTAGAGATTAAGAGAAAACATCATTAAATCAAAGAAAAAACATTTCTGTCTTTTTTTCTCTTTTGAAAAAAGATATATTTAAAAAAACATATTTTGGATGTCAAGTATAGTACAACTTTAATATATCCTACCATTTGGAGAAATATTAGATGACTTCGTATACTAGAAATCATTTATGTTCGTCCCTTACTCTATGAATTCACATCAATAATAATAGAAACGTGGAGAGTATTACTTATTACTATTTTGCAAAGCGGTAAAATATCAAAAGCTACTGCAGCACTACACAAGTAGATGTTAGGAAGATGAAAAGTATACCGAAATCAGTGAACCCTCATCACTCTTATGAAGCTGCAACACAAGAGAGCGCCTAGTAACAATACCAGAAACCACATTTCAACCAATATTAGCTCTTAAAAAAGCACTAATGAGCCTATCCAGAGTATTAGTTATAATTCCATCAACTGATCCCCGAGGCAGAAAGTGGAAGACTTTCGCCAACTCTGCAGTTTCAACCAATATCATCAGATTTTTTGTTGCAATGAAGTTGGTAGAAAAGGTCTCGATTACTCATCATCTCCTTTGCCATCAAGTAAACTTAGGAATCTGATTCAATAATTAAATAACAGATGATAGTATTATCAGAAAATACCGACTGGATATTCCAGGCGCTCAAGGGACCGTTACAACCAAGTTATGTGAAGCTTGGCGGGGTTCGCCTATTAAAGCTAGAAAGCAGTAATCAAATAACGGCTCAAGGTTGCAATGTCATTTGAGCCGGTTTGACGAATAAGAAGGAAGTTTGCTGTTTAGGCAGCATAGACGCCTAATCCGTAACGGATTCTTTCTTCCTTGTTTGGCAAGAAAGGAGCATTAATTGAGTCCTAATGAGGAACTAACTCCGAGTTAATCCGGGAAAGTCTAAATAGCTGAATCCTAGTGAGATTCGGATTTCCAAAAGAGGGTGAGATCCATCGCCTATAAATATCCAAGAGCCTAAGATAATGAGATACATTATTCTAAAACCCTAGCTATTACTCTGCTATTTTCACATCTCAAAAACCCTTTACTGACTTAGGCATCGAAGAGTCCCCCAAAGGGCACCCCCCGGTCCTAACCTTTGTGTTTGTAGGTGGAAGACGACGATCGGAGTTGAAGGCTAAGGATGTTGGAAAGAGATTTTATTCACAAAATCATCATTGGTGCGGTGAGCGTGGACTCTTATCTCATTGAAAATCGAGATTTGGAGTCCACAGAGGTCGAATTCAAATTTTTCAATTTGATTTCCCTAATATTTCGACGAAAGCAATGGTGCCGGAAAACAACAACAACAACGACAATAATCAAAGAGTCGATGGTCGCGTGTCTGAGGCCAGTGACGATGAAAGAGCATTGGATCACGACAACTCCACTTTATCTTCAGCGCTAGATGCGCCAGAATTGTTTCTCGGTGGCGTAGCACCACCCGCAACGTTCACAACTCCGCCACCATCATTAGCTGGAGTTATGGATCCCATCTTTGAACTAACTGCAAAGTATGGGATAAATCCTGAAGATCAAAATCGATTAAGGCGGTCTCTATGGCAATTACGTGCTACGAGTGAGGCAGGAAATCGAGTTGAGCCTTCTTTGGCAGCGGAACGTGTGCCAGTTGCTGATCCCAATAGGAATCGCAAACCTCCTACTCTTCTGAACCTAGCAGGAGTTAACCCGCCGACTTGAACCTCAGTATTACAACCAGTTCCACCAAAGAATTTTCAACAAACTACTGGAGCCGAGAGTTCTGGAGCACAGACCGTGCAACAAATTAACCCAACTCTCCTTGCAACGTTGCAGGGATTGGTGGAATTACTACAAGCCGGAGGAATCAATTTTCCAATTAATCTAGTGATTAATCCACCGACTAGAATAGCTCAAGTTCGAACTCAAATCCAGTCGGAATCTCAAGCTCCACCTCAAAGAACCGCGTTAATGGAGCAGAGCAATAATCCTAATTTAGAGGTCTTTGAGGAAAAGTTTGAGCAATATTTGGAGAAATATCTGGAGAAAGGGTTGAAGAGATACGCAGTGCCGTATCAACAGCCGCTCAGAGAAAAACCTGCAGCCGTTTTGCAAGAGGATAATGGAGTCTCCTCTTCCCTCATTGACGTTTACTCCTCCATTTAGGCCCTATGAAGGAACCTTAGATCCTTATTTTCATGTCTGTGACTATGCAAATAGAATGGAAATTACAGGGGCCAATCAAGCTTTTAAATGTAGATGGTTCTCGAGTACTTTAGGCGGACCTACAGCCTCTTGGTATACTAGATTACCGCCTGAGTCAATCAAAAGCTGGGATGACTTGAGCGAAAAGTTTTGCAAACACTTCATGGGATCGGCTCCAGCCAGCTACGTTAACCGGCAGTTACATGAGGTAGTGCAA
>CAOJBJ011003302.1:0-20558 GCA_948291685.1 Euphorbia celastroides | reverse complement strand
TTGCCCTAGTGCTGTGCTGGATTATGTTCTTCATTTCGGAAGTTAGGATTTCTTTTTAGGTTTTATCTCATATTCAGTCGGAATAGTTTAGTTAAGACTTTGTCGGTGACTCTCTCATTTCTTTGAGACAAACCTCTCGCTTCGTAATAAAGAAAAGGGGAGTGAGTGAATGCAGTCGTTAAGCCGACAATGCTAGGAAAAGGCGGAATCTTCCTCTATAGCATCTCCTTCGGACCCTTGGTCCCATCGCTCAATGCTGACCTGACATCTAATTACCCTGGGGGAATGCCCTAAAGCCCTTATTATATTCATCTTAGATTTTATTAATATTAGTTAGCCCTCCTTCCTTGATTGACTCTTGGTACCTAGACACTTTGAATCAAGGCTACGCCCCTGGATCCCTTAGTTCAAGCTCCATCCCACATCCATTTGCCAGTGCAAACCAAAGGACGAATAAGCTGCGAAAGGAAAGAAGGAGTTTTTCCAGAACCCGCAGGCAGAATTGGACAAATAATGTTTGCGAGGAATCAACAAAGAGTTTTCGCACCTTAATAAATACAATAGGTAAATACCCACTAGCCGGCAAAATAAAGCCCTCCGAGATGCAAGCAAGAAGGAAGGGAGTCAAAGACGGATTGCCAAGGGATTTCTTGGTGTTAGCATATTAGCACTTTCCCTCTTACCTTCTAAACCTTGCCTTGGATCCTTACTCGCTCTTGCGATAGGAATGAAGCCAGTGTCCCTTCAAGTCCGATCAGATGTGGCATTACCGGGTAACTTGAAATTTCATATAAGAAAAGCCTCCTTCTCAATCTCATCTCAAGTCAGGGCTCAGTTGCACTAATTTGTCTTTTTTTCCTCTCTTTATCCAGTCGGGCTTGTCTCAAGACTAAATCGAATCTAACTAACGTTCTTCATCAAGCTGTCAGTTTCCTTCCTCGCCTACAGGATATGATGCTGTCAGTTTCCTTCCTCGCCTACAGGATATGATGCAGATGTAATGGGACTCAAGCTGTAAAACACACTAAGTCTTCTATGTCCGATAGATTGGTCACGAAGTCAAGATAGAATAGCTTCTTACGGATTCATTTATAAGCATAAAGGTTATCTGAATTGAAAATAAAAAAGAATAGACTAGCTTCCTTCATCTCAAAGTTAGATGATTAGTGGCATTTATCAATTCCTTGTTTCGTCAAGATAGAAAGAAAGGATCCCTCCTTACTACCACCCATTTCTCTAAGACTAAGATCGATAGACGAATGCGCCCCGTGATGAAGAGAAACTTCTTAGTCCCAGAGTCTTGAAACTCAGCGCTGAAAGCCCAGTCAGCTAAGGAAGCTCAGTCAGTTGATAGATGTAACACTAAGCCAATCTGGAAAGTTGAGTAGAATCAATAAACTGGCATACCTTGAATCTAGCCTACAATCCGATCTTTCTTCTCTTAGTAAATTGATAGTCGTCACTGAGCTATGCTTCTTTGTTGAGATCGCTCTATAGTCAACTTCACTTGAACTTGCCTGACTTCTTTCGCTTTAGCAGAGGGGGCTAACCTTCGAGTAAGCTATATATAAGAATAAGATAATTGGCTAGATTATCCATGCTAAGGGGAAATGGAGATAGAAGAAGTCCTCTTCTACGCTTGGGAATGACTCGACTGATCATCGAGGGACAAAAAGAGAAAATCCTTATTATATTAGTCTTCACCTTCATGATAGCTGCTGTAATGGCTATAGCCCTATTAGCAGGAGTTAGGAGTTAAGCAAGTGTGATTTCACTCTCGTTTGTTGAAAGGAATTGGTAAACTCATCAGGCTCATGACCTGAAGATGGTGCAACATCGAATCCTGTTACCTTACTTCGAATGGAATAGCCGCCCGCCTCACTTGCTTTCTTAACTGCATAAGGAAGAAGTTTCATACCGAGCATACGAGGCATACCTTTAAGACCTTGGCTAAGTGGCCTAACGTGGCTACTTTTTCTATCCCATCGCTCCCAGCAAAATAGCCTAAGGAGATGTTCGTCCTCCTCGCCCGAGAAGGACTTCACCCCTCTATCATCGTCTGAGGGGATCCCGAGCTTAAGCGGCGCAGGAAGCGTTTTTCAAAACATTCATAACCTTCCGGCTGGGTAAGTGGATTAAGAGATCCATCATCGCAGGGACGAAGACCAGAACTATAGACTCATTCTGCACCAGCCCAGACGCAAAAAAGAAAACAAAGGCGCCCGAACTTTCTTAACTGGACGAATAGGAGAGTCAGAAGGGCTTGGCTGATGGATTAGTTATAGTTTTTGGACGAAAGAGTGAAAATCAATCGAATCAAAGACTTGTTGCCTAGGAGTTTCAGTTTCAAGCTTAGCTCGTCTTTCCTGCGAACATACTAACTCTTTTACGGAGTGAAAGAGCTAAAATGGTCTCCGCCGCTGCAGGTCCTTTATTTAGGAATGCTAAATCTGAACCGATTTACAAGTCTTCTTAGTTTGCATCTATTCCTTCATCCCTTGAGTACAAAGGGATAGCTATTCAAAGCAAAGAGAAAGTGGTGAGAAGATCGGGATCTTCTGAGATGGAGTCTTGTTGACTCAGCTGTTAACGTCTTTTTCGGGAGAAAAGTGACCCGAGGCTGGGAGGCTAGGGCTGTGACTTTCCTTGGAAGCGTACTCAATTCAATTCAGTTTGACCATCTTACTTTCCTGTGCGTGCTATCTATAAGAAGGAATAGCCGCCTTTTTCTACTCTGCTTTTCTCCAAGTATTCACTCAATAATCTTTCGCCCTGGGTGTGAGATCGATCGCCCTACTTATTTCTTCTTTATCGCCCGGGTACGTCAGTCATGCCCCGCTTAAGCTTAAAGAGCCAAGCCATAGCTTCCTTTCTGTGCCCCTAGAAGGTGCGAAGCGATTCTTTAACCGCCAAAAGGGAAGCAAAGTGACTAACTAGAGGAAGGGCTACCAGAGGGGGCCGCTCAAGGCGACGAAAGACCAGGCTATCCCCAGAAAAAGGCTATGGGGAACGAAGGGTCTAAGGTTGGAGCTACTGATAGTTACTAACTTTCACGTGGACAAACCGTCTCTTGCCAGAATAGGGGGTTACAGAAGTAGGCAAAGAATAGTAGCAGTCCGTCTTTCCTTCGATTGGAGATTGGCTTGGTAGTTCAGAGTAACCGAGGAGAGGTTGAGAAGAAGACAATGAATGGAATGGTCCGGCAGTCGATATAGAATATCGACTTTGTCTTAGTTCAGCTAGTCTTATTAATTAGATCACCTGTGCGTGCCTTATCTAGAATAAGGTTTTTCTAAAGCGAACGAATGGAACTAAACGACTAGCAATCTCTAGATAGGAAGGATTTAATAAGAAGAAACTCCGATTCCTCTCGGCGGCACTCTGCTCATGGGGTAAGGAAGTTGAATGTGAACTCTTCTTGGCTGTTAGCTCAAAGAGAGGGAAGTCCGCCGTCTTGTACTGATCCCCTTCGGCAACTCGGCCGGTGGAAAAGGTTATATTGAAAAAGGTCTTTCGGTTTCCTCTAAGTTCATACGTCCACTCAGAATGGTTACTGGACAAGACTGGGGTAGCCAGCAGCTTTATTGTCTGGTCATAAAACCCCCTACCCTCATTTCCCGTAAGTGAGAGCACTGCCCGAACTCCATTCTAGAGGGCCACCTGCGCTACCAATCCATCTAAATAAGGTCTTCTCCCGTCTTCTTCCCTGTTCCTATGGTCTTGATCTGCAAAGTGATTTCCGACCCAATAGGCCAACGCGCTTCTATTATAATTAAGTAAGTAGGAAAGAGCTTTAGATGGGATTCACGCGCAGCTTCTTATTTTTTCTTTTTTTTACCCTACGCGCCTGCTCTTAAGGGGACCTGGGATGAATCTCCGACCGTAGCGTAGCCTTCGCTGCCCTTTTATCCACTGATGTTTAGCAATCGAAAGGACCGGTCAAACGAACTGATTCGTTTCCTAGTCTCCGATCGATTTCGTACCGTCATTGTAGAGGGAATTCTCTCTTTCCGCTACTAACTGCAAAGGCACTCGAGAGAGTAGGACTGACCACCTCACTGGGGTTCGGTTGGTAATACGCCCTCTATGATTCCCAAATCCCCTCACGCCAACGCAGGAGTTGGAGGGTACACCCATGCATATGTTTAGCTCTTGGGAAAGCCATTTTAGTAAAATGCCGGATAGCCTTGCTCTTTAGTTGATGGGAAAAACCCGGGCGAGCTGACCCTTCTCTTACAATACTGGGATTTCCGCTTTTGCTCTTGCATTCCATAATGGGAAGAACCTCTTCCGGGGATAGCAGCAGGCTTGACAGGCCCGAGTCTTCATTTGTAGGACTTTGTGGGATGGGCCCGTGCATGTAGGCTTGGGTCTTCTTAACGTGCGTCATTTGACAACTCAGTGCATGGATGTCACGAGTCCATTGGCATAGGCTTAGGCCTATTTTGTAAGTGGGCAGTCTTTGGCAGGCCTGGAGATTTCATTAAGGGGAGCAGTCTAATAAATCGACTGTTGGTGGCATCACGCTATCTTAGATTAGGGATGAAAATTCAATATATCGGAAAGACGCTAGGCAAAAAGGTTAGTAAGAATAGGAATTGTTCGATTTCCTGTATCGGAGAGAGAAGCTGAGTCGGGATGAGGGAATTGTTTCTATGCTTTTCTCAGATAATGCGGGTTAAGAGTGAAGCTATCGCGCCTAAGGCGAAAGGCTCTGTTCGGCTCGATAGGTGGCAGGCTCAGAACAAGAGGATAAAGACAAGGGGGAAGTTTAGTTATTAAGTTCCTTTATTAAGGTAAGGATAAGATAAAGAGAGGAAATATATATATATATATATTATTTAGTTAGACTAGTGACCAATAGCTAAAGAAAGTGAAAGAAGTAGAATCAAGCCATTCATCTGATTCAAGCTTTTTGCTTTATTTAAAACTTCTCGAACTAGAAAGAGAAGCCCTTTTCAACAGGCTTCCAGGTTCGCAACTATACTCGTCTCTTACTTTCCCAGCGGAAACCCAGATAGAACTTTGACTAGAGCAAAAACCCGGAGCTTGACTTTAACTGGAAGAGCAGAGCATAAAGCGCCTACTTGACGAGCAGGAGCAGCGAATAAAGACATACTTCCACACGGGAGGAAGTTCTGCTCTCTTTATGAGAAAGGCAGATACAAATTAAGAAAGCACTTTCATTTAACTAAGCTTTCTTACTTTCAACTTTCAGTACAGGTCTCTCCTCTATCTAGTAATCTCGGACGCTCTTGGTGCTTTATTAAGTCCGTGGGAAGGCAGTGGAAGAGAAAGAAAGTAGCTGCGATTGCTTGAAAAAAATCAGTTGAGCTTGCTTTGGTTCAGTCAGGAAAAAGCTCCTGTATCCAAGACCCTTTGAGCTACCTTTATATTATATCCACTTTTTCATTTGTATCTATAAAAAAAGACTACAAGTGAAGAATTCAAATCTGAAATTTTTCTGCACAAAACAGGGAAAGAGAATGAACTAGAACAAAGCAGATTTTATTCATTCCAGCACTACAAGAATTTTGTTACATGGGAGTACATCCAATGGGAAGCTTACATACACACACATAGACCAGCCAAACAACTAAACACAACATTACAACAAAGTTAACAAACAAACAACATATTAAGTTAAAAGCAAAAGAAAAGCAAAAACAACGGACTTCTTAGTTGTTTCCCCCTTGTCCCCCGCGGATGCTGGAGGCCGCCCCGACAATCAGAAATTCCCGTTCTCGGATGAGGGTCCTCCTCCGTTCTTCCAGAGTTCGAATGCCGTTCAGGAGCTGTTGTATCCGTTGTTCCACCAGCTCCTGATCGACAGCAGGCACGTGTTCTAAAAAGGCAGCCAGAGTTTGCTGCTGTTCGCGCTTAGCATTTTCAACATTTTGAATTGCTTGATTAATTTGAGAAAGTCTTTCAGTGGTAACTGCTGGATCCATCTCCCTTTGCTTTGCCAAATAGAGAAAGAAGCCGCTATTTATAGACGTTGGAACCTCTAAGCGAAAAAACAAGAGTCCTTCGTTTTTCGCGGGTATCGCCACGTGGCTTAATCCCGATCACTCCTTCAGGAATAGGAAGATAATATAGCGCACATCAGAGAAGAGAGTACCCCCTTTTTAAACAAGGCCCTCTGCGTCCTTTCTTAATAGATGGAGCAATCGTCACTCGACAGCTCGAAAGCGGATCAGTACAAAACCATGTGATTTGTACTCGTTTACGTACCAAGCGTGCTTCGTCGTACCCTTACTACTCCTCGTTCACTGGCTTCTACTTGTCTTTTACTGGCTTATTTGTACCCAGCTACATGATGGCACTCCCCTCGGCCAATGGTCACTCGACAGCTCCGTCCTTGCCTACGTGAGACCGAAGCTAGCTCTCTTGATTGATCTGATCAGACGCTTGCTTTTTCCCCGGAAAAGACGGATAAAGCCCCTTTCCAGCTCGCTCTGTCAGTCCACTAACACCAGTTACACTAAGTCAGTACAGCACTAGCTATAGCAGTAAGCAGTACAATGAGTTAGGTGTTAATCTTTATCTCAAGAGACTTAAAGAATCGGTACAAACAAGAAAGATTAAGTGTTGAGATAGCCTGTTTCGCTCAAGCCCAACAGAATCCTCCTCCACCTGGAAATGTCAATGGACTTCCTCCATTGGCCCATGATCCAAACGACCCAATGCTGTTAATAGGGCCCTTGCCGAAGAGGTTGAAAAGTTGGAGTCTGTTGCTTAAGGTCTTTTACCAAGCAAAAATTCCTATATACACTACTCCTGAACAGCTTTGTCACATGGTGGGGACAGTCCAATTTGGCAATGTCATTACCTTCATTGACTTGGACTTACCTAAGGCTAAGGAAGGCAAAAACCATCTTGATGCTCTCTCTACAATGAGTATAGTCGATTACTTCCTATCTCATCCGTTAGAGAGAGGTAAATGGAAATCTTAATTTAAAACGTTTCCAGGGTAAGGCAACGGGAGGAGTAGGATGTTGGGCTTAACAGCTCCAAGAAGGGTTAGATGCTACTTCTAAGAACTAAAAAGTTCAAAACCTCTCGGTTTAAGAAGATAGAAGGGTTAGATTACACATATAAGAAGTTCAAAAACCAAAGGAAAATGCCCCCGGAGGGGATAATGTGGTTAAGTGATGTGTTAAACAAACTCAAGTCCCCTAAGACGGGATTTGTTTGTTAGAACATTCTGGGTAAAGCCAAGCCCAGCGGAGGGAATCAACATAATTTTAGTTGGATTCAGCAGCGACTCGGTGTATCTAGGGTCCCAATACCATCCTAGAGATAGCCGTTGACGAAACCTCTGGTTGTTGGTTACTGATAGTAGGAAGGGTCTATCACACCAATGGAAGCGTATAAATTAACAATCTATGATGAACACGAGATTGTTTAACACAACACTAACTATGAGAAACACGAGATTGTTTAATACAACTCTTAGATTCTCAAGGTTTAGGATTAACGTCTCATACCCAGATCTCTCGATGATATCTAGTTGAATGTTGAGTTTTTAAGTTATTTTAATACTTCCTCGTCAAAAGAAGCAGGCAATTTAAGGTCTTTCTTTTCATGAGGCTTTAGTTTAAAATAACTAGTCCTTGCTTGACCTCTCTCACCGCCTCTCTCCCATTCATAAACCTTTATAAACTCGCCTAGCATGTTATCCCATTTTGTACCCGCCGTTTTTGCATTTCTATTTACTCCATGCCTTTCTTTGCAAGAATTCTGCCACTTCTCTATCTTTATCAGCTCTCGTTTTTCCTCTTGTAGATTGGACTGTAATGTCAGCGCCAGCGATTTGACCAGCAGCATAAGGCGTATGAACGTTATCTACTAAAATAGTCTCGGTATCAGCAACAATGAAAGGTTTTAGCTTAGTGTGAGAAAGTTTGAGCGCAGTGATATAGGTTGGATACCTAAGCTTACGCTTACCATGTCGGATCTCTCTAGCGGTTATAGGCTCCCCCATCTCATCACTAAATTCGCCTTTACAGATAGAATAAAGTGTTCTATCTCTTTCTTCTGAAGATATAGGTGTCACATCCTCCTTTTTACCATCCATATAGACCCGGATCATGATACGAACAATATAATCTCCGTCGTAGATTTCCTTAGAATGACTACATATTCGAGTTATTTGAGAATAGATATCACTAATTGGTATTAATGTACCATCTTCATAAGTCAATGGGATAGCAGGGCCTAGCGTAAATGGGATCTCCGCACCGTAAGAAGAGAAGAGGATAGAGCTTTCTCGACAGAAAAAACTTACCAACTGGATGAGAGAGATTCAGAACTCATGGGACTGAGACAGTTCGATAAAAAAGCATTCCGTGATGCGGGAGGGAGGAAAGCCCTGCTAGGCTTATTCGATGACTGAACTGATAGGATTAAGTTAAGGCGTAGGACTCTAAGGAAAGAAATGGAATGCTCCTCGTGCGGTATAAAATTACGTTAAGTAGGAGTTTTCTTTATTTTATGCCGCTATGTCCTTTCAAGCGGCCTAGTCTTAAATCGTTGCAAGCCTTCCAGTCTAGGCTATTACGCTTGTTGTTGTAGGAGAGTAAGGTGTCTGCGCATTTCGCTATCTTTCGTTTAAGGGGCATTGGCTCGTGTACCTGCTTTGCCGCAAACAGTCATTTCTTTTTTGTTTTCTTTATTTCACTTTCTCCGGTTGTTGAGTGAGTTGCCCTGTCTGCCCCGTATCCCGTATTACGTCTAGTGGTGGAAGTGTCCAGTTCTGATGAGAGAAGTAAGATTGGCTTCTGAAGTTTGAGGAAAGCCGACCTATTTAATTAACTTTTACTATGGAGTAGGAAGAGATAGGGTTTCAACAGAAACATCCGTAGAATATTATACAGAATGAGCTAAAAAAAAGCATGGCTAGATTAGATGATGTTTTTGATGATGATCATCGGAGTTGTTTCCTGAAACCAGTGTGCATACATCCAATAACGATGATTCCATACATGGAGGGTGTGATGAATCTCCAGCTCATAGGCGGGATGCCTCAAATTTCGAAGGTGGGCAAGCTGGGAAAAAATCAACAAGAGAGAGAACCAGACTACCTCAAAGATTAGTGCAGCTCTATCATTGTACAGTGACTTCATGCTTATTTATTGGAGCATCAAATGAAGAAGAACCAGCACGTTATGAAGAAGCCAAAGGCTGTCCGGAGGCAGCTATACAAGAAGAAATTGAAGCCTTACACAAAAATGAGACATGGGAGCTGGTACCAAAATTTAGGTTTAGTACTAGTGGTAGTCTCCTTTTAAGAGGTAAGGGAAATGAAATATAAAATTCGAGACAGGTTTTAAATCTCTTTACCATTTCCTAGCCTAGTTTTAAGCAGAACAGCACCATCCTAGTCCAGAGCAGTACCTGTCCCTAAGGGCTCGAGGAAATTCCTTCGTCTCATTAAAGGGAAGGTAGTGAAATCTCAGTCATAACTCTTACTTAATTAAGTAAGGACGGGAGCAACTCAATCGCGGGTTTCATCCCAGGGTGAATCTCTTTTTCGTTGAATCCTACGTTATGCGACAAGGCTAAAAAAGAATGGTTTATTGACTCCAAGCACTTTCCGATAACCGGCTTGTGAAGGTGCATATTATGCCGTTCGTTATGCCTCTTTTGATTGAGGCGTCCACCGCCCACCTCTTGAGGGCTTCTGTTGCTAGAGTATTGATCGAGATGGATGTCCTAAAGCCGCTTCCAAATAAATTCACCCGTGGAACGATTCCAAGGGATGTTGATACCGAATATATTTGGCATGCATTAACTTTGCCCAAAAGGGTGAATTTTAGCGTAGATTCCACCATAGTTTTTTCATGCTAAACGCATCTAATCTACAAGATCACCTAAATCACGAAACCCTAATCCACCTTCGTCGGTAGGGTAACACAACTTATCCCAAGCCACCCAATGGGTGCGTCTACTACAATAGAACCGGGCTCATGCAAGACCCACTCAATCCTTATCCTTATCTTCTTACCAGGCTAGTTGTTCGTTCAATCATACCAACATAGTATGAGAAACTTCTTCTTACTAAATGCCGCTTAAGTGGCACTGCTCTAATCGATTACTCTTCTCCACGCCACCATCACCTCCGATCTTCCCATCGGCGAACAACTATTGGACATCCTTCGCACACAAACAAGGCTTTGTTGAGGGGGAACCGCTTTCAAAGGCTTGATTGCCCATGGGCCTATCGAACCAGACACTGAAAACTTTGGCTGGGCTCAACTCACTAGGAAGATAGAACAAAATGAGTAGTAGCGCTAGCGGAGAGGGATTAAGGAGAATGGGGAATATAGATAGATTGAAGCTAAAAGGAGTTTGTGACGATACAAGAAAGAAGGAATAGCTGAGCTAAACATTAATATTCCATTCTCAACACCCGGCAAAAGTAGACCAAACAAGCAAAGGAATGAGCGTCTCGCCTTTACTCTAATAAGAGCGTTAGCGCAGTGCGTGTTACGTTCGATGTGGTGTCCTGATGGTCTCGATCAACTTAGTTTTTTTTTAAGATTTTCAATCTACTGTAGAGGGCTATGGCTGAAACATGGTTCCGGCTGGTTTTATCGCTCCTCTCTCGAATCCTCTGTATTGGTATAGTCTATAAGACTTTATGCGCACCTGAGGGAAAACTTTACAAGTTAGAGTGATTAGGTTAAGGTGTGTCCAAAGAGGCAACCTGCCCGGTTGGGAAAGCGATATGGACAGGTCAAATCAACCAACTTGGTCTTAAAGAGTATGCTTACTCAGTGCTGTGAAAGCAATGGTGAGGATTGGTCACATAGGTGAGGACGAAAGCTGCTTTTAGAGATTGAAAAGTTAGCTGGCGAAGAACTTATATTATCATATAAAAGAGTTACGGAATTGATAGAGATTCAGCCCCTAGAGACTAGCTTGAACGTAGCGAAAGTTCAGTTGCTCTTCCTTCCCCAGGGGAAGGAAGATGCGGGAGTGAAGTGCTCGGTAGCTGTTATGATCACAACAGATGAAGCCCATAAGCGATCAGATCTGCTTTTCTCTATAGAAGCATAAGCGCAGGGGCTTATTTGGAGAGTTCAGTAGAGCTTAGCGGGACTAGTAGCTAGCTCCAGTCTTGTAGAGAGCTGTCCTTTCAATAGGAAGAGCACAATGTTTAAACACGGGTCTAACAAGGAAACTTTTTGGAAACCTAACGAGGGGCGTAGCCTTCCCAGAGCATCCGATAAAGCTCATGACATCTCGGGAATAGCTCTTAGCTGGAGATATCTTTCTTTTATCATTAGCTCGTGAAGTGTTTTAATCCTTGGAGCCACTCACATATTTATGGGCTTTCTCGATCACAACTTCTATAATTAGAATCTCTAAACCAGAGAGAGAATCAACTTGCTTATCTAAGATACCGATGTTGCAGTTAAGAAAGCAGTTTTTCTTTTCTGTATCAATCGATACAATAGCAAGCAGAGATAGAGCCTAGCATACCAACCAGGTATCCAGAGAGAAAGCAGCCTAGCTAGCCCGGAATGCCAGTATAACACCAGTATCAGCACTATTGGTAGAGTCCACAACTTAGACTTGTCTAACTGGAAGATAGAACAACATTCGATAGGGGTAGAGAAGAGATTATTTACAGATAAGAAATAGCATAGCAATTGCCTTATCTTATTTAAGAGTTGCTAGTTTCTATCTTACTTGTCTAGTCGGAGATAGCACTCTCTTCTCTAGGATGCCAATTGGATAGGTATATTGCTAACTCTAAATCAGGTATTAGCAAGTTAAGTGAACGGAGCCTATAAGCAAGGGAGGCATATTAGCAAGTTTATGTGCAGTGAGCCTCGGCAGATAGAAGTTTGCCAGGATTCCGGCATCAAGAGGTTCTTGTCTAGCTTGTTTCCCATACAGACCAAGCCCCAAAAAAGAAAGGAAACTCCCCCTTCAGCTTTCTCCGACACTGGTTGATGTAGCCGCTCTTACTAGCCTCCTTCCTTGCCTAGTCTTCTTTCGCACCTTTTCAATGCTACGAAAGTCGTGGAGTTCACAAAGAAGGCATAGAGGTCAAGGCAAGGGCTGCTCGGAGGACTACTAATGGAATTCAACTCCCAGTATCAGTAGGACTAAGAGTGGCATATCTTAGGAGGTACTAGTATAGGCTATCCAGACAGATGAAAGCTATTCGTTATGTTCTTGTTGTAGGCGAAATGCCTATATGAGGTACCTACACCAGTAAGAGCGAAGTAAGCGGCTATTAGAAAGTAAACGACTAAGAGTTTCGGACTTTGATTAGGTGAAAGGGAAGCGAAGATTTCTATTGATCTATTCCCAGTGGTGGCATCGTTATTGAAGTTTAGAAGCCGCAGCTGACTTCCACGCTTTCAATCAACCATAGGATCGTTGGGACTTTGACTTTTGATGACACTGATGCTTATGCCTCTTAAGATAGGGGGATGCTGAAGCAGAGTAAACACAGGAAGCAAGAAGCCCGAGTGAGGACTGATTGCTTAGATGTGAAAGGCTTAACTCTTATATGTTTGTACTTGACTGTTAGTAAACTAAGGCAGCTTTACAGTTGGTGTGATAATGGAGGGGAATTCTATTGGGCTGAAGGCAGGTTACTTTGGGTTAGTGTTCAGTGACAATGGTAGCTAACATTACATGAGATGCGGTTGGAAGCGAGGCAGCAGTCTTTCTATGTTTTTTCCACTCTAACGAAGTTTCTCTGGGTGAGCTTAGATGACCCGAAGCAATGACCAACTCAATTCTCTCCACCCGGAGTTTCTTTTTCTTAAACAGTCCTGTCTCGAACCGGAGGCACCCACTAGTAGTAGGGGGAGCCCATAATTGACCCGGGTAGGCGAGCTTCACAGCTAGGGGCTATAGTTACCAGTTTCGAGTTACTTAGCGGGTATTCCCCAGCACGGCTTATGCGGATCTCTCTCTCTACTACCAGGAAACGGGTTAGAATCGCCATCGCTGGAGCACTACTGGCCTAACTTATTATTCGATATAATGAAAAGCACCTTTATTGAACTAGAACCCTTATCCCCCAACTGATCTACCCAGTAATGTGATGAGTTCCGACCACTTTCATTACTGAGGGGGCCCAATCCTTCGTCGTACGGAATGAGTATGACTTGGCTACAAGGGAAAGAAAGCGCCCAAGAGATAACGCTTCTTGGAGGACAGGTTGCTAGCCCCATCATCATCCCGAGCTCTTCACCGTCGGTCCCATGACTGAGCCCTATGAACTAGCTCTTCTGTGTCCGCCGAACTGTACGATGGAGGGCGTTCCATTTTAGTATTGAATTTTCCCAACCGGGTGAGCACCGTTAATGTCTCTAGTAGATAGACTCAACAAGGAACCTGCCTCAGAGGAAGAAGGACATTAGTTTGAAGTCTCTTTTCTCTATCCCCTCTCTAGTGCTGCTTACAAGGACCGGTTCCCTACTACAGTGTCATGGCGATATCTGCCTCGAAACCCTCGGCTTGCTTCGTCTCCTAGTGGTTCTTTCCCGTGGAGCGACCGTGAGTCAGGTGGAGTAGCCCTATTCCACTCCATCTACCTCCTGAGACAATAAATAATCCACCAATAGATTTTTTTGTCGAGGTAAGGTAGAGGATAAGAGGTTTCCCAGGCTGTGGTGCAACGAGATGGCGATTTATCGTATAGATGATCACGGCTGCATTTAGGAGTGAAAAATCTCACAAACTCGAAATTGCATAAGAGAAGAAAGCGGCGACTAGGGGGCTTAGTCTTTGACTAGGAAACTTAGGCAAACCTACTCGCAATAAAAAGAGCGAGGTTTTAGACCGTAAAGTGAAGCAAGAAGGGAAGTCACTGAACTTGCTACACTGACCGCCGGGGATGAGACTGAAGGCAAAGGCGGGGAGGATTCCCCCTCTAAACTTAAGAGCATTCTCCTAAATAAAAAGCGGGGCTAGGTAAGAATCCTACAACTTAATAAGACAAGAAAGGATCGGGATCAGCAACAGGACTAGACCCGGAAAGAAAGACTGGCTTTGGATCACTTCGACGACTCTACAATGGTCTCTCCCCTATCCCTATAAAGCTTGAGCAACTCTTATTCAAATTAGTATTATACCTCCCTTCTACTATTAAGTTAAGTGGGCATCCATGAAGTTACCTTTCAAAGCAAAGAGCGGATACGGCGAATAGACTAGCAACGCTTATTCCTAATAAGCAAGAGACAAGAGCACTTACTTTGAAATTATACCGGTTACCCTTGCTTACTGTAAGAAGAAGAGCTTCTATTGCATCAAGCACGGGGTACGTTCACAATTTCTTCGAATCCTCCGTTGGTTCTTCCTTTCCTTATGAGATTTCCGCGTATGTATGAACCATTTAATTGAATTGCATATTCAAAGCCTAGTGCACATTTCAAATAGTGCCATTTATCGGCGGTTGAGTTGAGTTAGGCGCTTTCGCAAGAGAGGGCATCGAAAAGAAAAAGAGAAAGAGAAAGAGATTAACTACCCAGGACTGCCTGCTTCTTCATGACAAGGAAGAATAGGAAAAAAAAAGGTTTTTGCACTTGACTCAGCTGTTCGGGAGGTATCGCCTGCAGTCTCTTTCCGGACCTAATTCCCTCTAGGTTGCATATATTATATAAGAAAGGGCTTTCACGTGAGCAATTGTTAAAGGTTTATTCTGCTTTTTCTGAGAATGAAATCTCCCAGGGTAACTCATACAACGAGGGAATTGCTTCTAGACTTTGAACAGCAAGGTAGAACTTGAAGCCTTCTCAAGTAAACTGACTGACGAATCTTTAAGCGAAGGGTTAGTTGCCTTGCTGGCAGGGCTATAGGGTTCTCAATGGTTTGCTTATAGCCTTATTCTATCCTGGTTTAATTAGTTATTAAATATCTATCACCCACCGGGGATTGATTGGCTATAAAGACTGGGCTAAGGGTATCGTTGCAAGATCCACCCAGACTAATGGTTAGCAGCCATTCGACGGAAGCGGACAGAGTCCCAGGGTTTCAATACAAAATCTTTCTCAACTCTTGCTTAACGGCACCCATACCCGGTAAGCCACTCGCTTTGTACCTATCAGCAAGAGAGACCTCAATAGGCGTCTTACTCGCGGAACTTGATGGTGACGACGTCGAGAAAGCGGTCTAGTCTACTACTTATCAAGAATCATGACGCCCACGGAAGAAAGATAGCCCAAACCCGAGAATCTTTATCTCGCCCTTGTCTTCGCTGTTCAGAAGCTCCGGCATTATATGCTCGCCCACACCATCCACTTGGTCACAAAAGTTCATCCTGTCAGGTACTTGCTCAATCAGCCAGCGATGTCAGGAAGGAAGCCCGGGGGAAGATGCTGCCGAAGGAGAAGTTCTAAGTTACCGTCTCTATCCAATTGAGGTAGGATGCACACAATCGAATATTTTCTGTGAATTTCCTATTCTGTAAGAAAGGTCTTTGCCTTATCCTATCCCTATCTATTCATTTCTTTTCTTCTGACTCAGTCCCAGTCAGCATCTGAGTAAGCAACTAGATTAGGTTGCTTTTTGCCTAAACCTTCTAAGAGGGAAGAAAAGCCCATCTGCTAATGTTCCTTTCACATAACAAAGGATTATCTTGGCAGCTATCAGATGTAACTCACGAGGATCATGCATGTATTGACATACTTGGTTTACAGCAAATGTTATATCTAGGCGTGTAAAAGTGAGATATTGAAGTGCTCGCACAAGACTTCTAGACTTCTCCGGATCTTTGATAAGGTTACTCTCTTTTTGTGATAATTGCGGCTATCTCTTTAGTACTCGTAGAAAAAAGGTAGTCAAGATAAGCCCTTTAACAAGGTATCCTCGTCCTGACAGGTCTTATTGGTAGTCCTCTACTGATGCTGTCGAATGTCAATACAAATTGAGTAAATACATAGACTTACGCAACCCCGAACTCAATTGCCGTTAACCAACGAATTCTACCTTAGCGACTAAGCTGCCATAACTCGGAATAGCTGAACTCAAGAAAGTTCTTCCTTTGCTGAACTACCCAAAGAGCTTTGAACTCGGCGAACTCGGGACTCTGTAGCAACCTTAACTACTCTAAAACTGCCTTCACTCGCTGGTCTAAGCGGATCAAGTATTTGAGGCAATGACCACTTTTAGAGAAAGAACCGATAGTCACCTTTTATGTGTATGTGACTCTTCTTTACCCCGGTTGAAGGCCTAACTAAACCTGCTCTTTCGAGAACCTTAGCTACCTTTAACTCCATCACAACTCGTAAACAGCAAAAAACTCGGAATAGCAGAATGCACTAAGAACTGGACACTGCTTTCACAGCAAAGAGATGAGCACTTTTCAAGCTGCTTTCCTTAATGAGGTCATCTATGTGGTGAGCAATGCACGCTTCAAAGAAAGCAAAGAGGGATGCCCTTCCTTGGCAGTGCCCCGTGCTAGTAATGAACCTGTTCATAGATGATAATATGCTCCAAGCGGCATAGCCCTCAGCTTCGGAATCATATCATTCCTTATCAGCGAACCACTATCTCACACTCGAAAAGCATCAATCACTACGCCCAGCTCGGCCGGCATCCTAACTGGAAGAAGTTCCCAGGGTCTCCGATGAGGATTTGAAGGACATACCTCTGAGATAGCCAAATTGTCTGGTCATTCATCCATTTAGTGCAGTTACGATGTCATTGCCTATCTCTTTCTACTCATTTATGGTTTGATCACATAACGCAATAGCTCGGGAACGAAGCGAGAAAGATCGTACTAAAATATCTCTTGTGTCATCCACAACTTTGGGGTCGGCGGAAGCCTTCTCTTCTGGGCTAGGAGTGAAATGCCCTCTATCGACTCTGCCAACAATAAAAAAGCTAACTCTAAAAGATAGAGTGCGAGACAAAGAAGAGAAAAGAAAAAGAGGGACAGATGAAGGAGTTCTCCTTTGTTTTGATGGTGCAGCTATTTCAGCGGGCAAGCTAGCTTCCTCCCCATCAACCAAGCAAGCTGTAGGGAGAAAACAAAACTGGTTGGATCTTCTCTTAGAAGTTCTATAGGCCCATAAGGCTAAGGCTAGCTCCTCGGCCCAATCATAGGAATGATCCTTGCTCCAGTTCTTAGGATAAAAGAACGTTAATTCTATCTTATTACGGGTCGATGTAAGACCTCCCTTCCAAGTAATTCTTTTGTGTCCAGCTCAAGGCTTTCAAGAAGAGAAGAAAGATCCTACGGCCAAGACTTCCATGTGGTCTTTGAGTTTCAACTATCGAATCAAAGCAAAGAGGAACGGAGCCGCTTTCCCCAGTTGACGAGAGAAAGAAAGGAAATGAGCCCATTGATTCACCTATCTGAAGCTGAAGGAATGAAAGCATTAGAGTCTTGATCCCCTGTGCTTAACCTGAAATCTTTCAAGCCAGTAAAAACCCCATTCGAGTAGGGCAAGCAATTCTAACGAGCGAGCCTTAACATCTCCTAGCGAGTAAGCAACCTTTGGTCAAGCCAGTCAACTACATTACTTTAGCAAGCGGGCATTCAACAAGGGCTTTCACCATTGAATGAAAAGAGTTGGTTGATTCCCTAGGTGCATGCCTTGGTCAAGCTGAGCAGGTAGGATACTCAACTAAGGAAGGCTTCTATCTGGATTGGATCATTGGCCTTGGGGGTTGGAGTTGCAAAGACAAGGGCTAGCGTTCATCCTTTCCCTTTTAGGGGAGTTCTTTGAATCGCTCATTGGCTTGACTTTACTAGGGTCATAAGGCCGAGGTGAGATGCCCTGCTTCATTGACTGTGCTTGGGCACAGAGGCAGCTCGGCAAAAGACGAGCTATGACCTTCAGTCCCAAGGATTTCTACTATTGATCAACAGGTCTCCTAGGATTCGTCTTGAGATAAGGAAGGTAGTTTACTTGCTTGATCAAAGGGAAAAGATTCTAGTGAAAGTACCAAGTCCTGGACCATCATCAGGAGGTTGGTTGGCTATAGATCTGTGCTGCCAATCATTCATTGCTTTTTGTTGCCAATAACATTAACGAGCGGGACTTCCTTTTCTAACAAGCTTCCTTCGCCACCCTCACCCGTCATCCAACATGGTTCGCACCATCGTTATTTGACTCGCTTAGTCCATCGTTGCTTGGCTCTACTTCAACTACTACAACTTGACGGTTCCCCTGCAGTCAGACCTCACCCTTACCTTAGAGCACCTTGGTAACATTAATAGATTTAATATCCCGTACCTACGCACAAAGGAAATCTCTCACACACTACCAGACGCCTACTAAGAATAAGGAATTGGTAGATACTCAGACGCTTTTTATCATAGCTGTAGAGATAGTTGCTGCCTTTACCGATTAGCTACGTGAGCGCTCATCATAGAACAATAAGAACAACGAATGGGGGGTACTCCCCCCTGTGTTTTGTTGGTGGAAAGACGGTGGATAGGGCTACGAAGCGCCCAACGACTTGAGGATCACAACGAACTATATGCTTATCCGGGCGCGTCTTGGTTTACCTGCAACTAGATATATATAAGAATATTTTTACTAACCTTACGCTATTCCTAAGGATTCCCGTGCTTTCTGTTGGTCAACAACGACCAGCAATTTCCTAAAAGAAAACCTATAAGAAAGAAAACAGCATAGTGAAGGACGACCCAGACGAATCTCTTTTCCTTACGAAACGCAATTGAAATTGAAGTTTACTTCACTTCTGGTAAGACGCATCTTGACCGGCTTTGGTCGAGCAGCCATTTTGAATGAATGGGCGCAGCCTACATAACTTAACTCTGTCTTCCTCTCTTCAAGGAAGTCGAAAGTATCAGACCATGTGTAGTTCTCGGGTCCGGCCCCTTTTTTTCAGTTCCTGGCAGGTTCTTGTGATGTCTTTTCACTCCAACCTGAAGTAGTCTGTTGTCCCAATCTCTCTTCTCTAGTTACGAAGAATTTTACTTTTTTCTCTCTCTCTAGGTGAGGATAAGAGATGGGCTGAAAAGCCTCTTTACACTTGCGGAGAGAGCACAGTAATAAAGACAGTATTTTAGTACTTAGTACATTGATCTTATTAGCGAAGTGTACCTTACGAGTTCTTTTACCCGACCGAAACCTAATTTCTCGAAGCATAAGCGAACTGAACGAGTAGTGAAGAAGTATAGACTTGGTGACCAACGGGGGGAAAGATGCACGGAAGAATGCATTAAACAACTATTTACAACAGCCTTTGAACTTGCGTCAGTACGTCCATGAAAGTCGAAGAATAAAAGCCGTACGCCAATAAATTGTGGTAAGCCGCGTGTATATCTTCATAATCATGAGCTGTATTCAAAATAAAATCGAGAAGGTAATATTCTCGCGGTGGAATAAATCCAGCCCTCTCGAAAAGGTTTATCAGTTGCCCATTCATACCTTCCAGCATGAGTTCCTCTGCAGTGCCCATGATTATTTCATTAGCCTCCTCCCTAGGGAGAGTGATAAGATGGCCATAGTCCAGTTGGGAGACGGTGTCAAATGCAATATGGGGGGCTACCTGTAAGCCGAACATTACATAATCCGTAATTTCAGCGTAGTTCAAGTAGGTTAAGTATTGCATTTATTCTTGTCGTTGTAGGATATTTTCGCTGATTTCCTTTAGGAAATCATTGAGTTCTTTCTTTCTTTCTTTGGTTAATCCATTCAAAATCCCTTGAAGTAGGTCAGGTTTAATAGTTGAAAGAATGGTTCTTTCATATTGATCAATTTTTTCTAATGGCATTCGATCACAGAATCCATTGACAGCTGCATAAATGACTAGAATTTGTTTTTCAATTGGTAGGGGAGCATATTGCGGCTGTTTCAGTACTTCTGTAAGCCTTGCGCCTCTATTGAGTAATGCCTGAGTCGCAGCATCAAGGTCTGAGCCAAATTGAGCAAAGGCGGCGACTTCGCGATATTGTGCCAACTCCAGTTTTAAACTTCCGCAGACTTCTTTCATAACTTTCAACTGGGCTGCAGACCCGACGCGACTTACAGATAAGCCGACGTTAATAGCAGGTCTAATTCCGCGATAAAAGAGCTCTGTTTCCAAACATATTTGTCCATCAGTAATGGAGATTACATTGGTAGGAATATAGGCCGATACGTCTCCAGCTTGTGTTTCAATGACGGGTAAGGCGGTCAAGCTACCTGCACCTGTCTGGTCCGATCGTTTAGCGGCTCTTTCTAAGAGCCGGGAGTGTAAATAGAAGACATCGCCTGGGAAAGCCTCACGGCCTGGTGGTCGGCGTAACAATAATGACATTTGTCGATATGCCACGGCCTGTTTACTAAGATCATCATAGATTATTAATGCGTGCATTCCATTATCGCGGAAATATTCACCCATGGCACAGCCAGAATATGGGGCCAGAAATTGCAGAGGAGCTGGATCCGAGGCGGTGGCTGCTACAAGAATGGAATATTCTAAAGCATTCGCCTCTGAAAGAATTTGAACTAATTGTGCCACAGTTGAGCGTTTCTGTCCAATCGCTACATAGACACAATACAATGTCTCACTCTCTGAGGTGGCCCTTGAGTTCATTTGCTTTTGGTTTAATATGGTATCGATAG
>CAOJBJ011002799.1:0-14791 GCA_948291685.1 Euphorbia celastroides | reverse complement strand
AAGAATTTTTGCAATTTTTCGTTTGTGCGTCTATTCGTCGTCACCTTTCTTCTTCTTCGATTCTCCTTTTATAGCTGAAGAAATATTACCGTTGATTTCAGACCGTTTAAAATTTCTCTAACTAAAAGTTAGATAATTCTGCCCGTTACTCACAACGATAACTTTTCATTGGTGGCTTTGCTTTCTTGAAGAGCGAAATTACTGCAACTTCTGAAATCTTGAGGCTTTGACCTTGAGTTGTTAGATTTTGATTGGAGTTGCAATTTTCAAGGTTATTTTCTGCCGGAATTAGGTACTGCGCGTTTCCTGGGGTCAGGTGCGCCATTCCGTGTTTTCCTTCGCGCCTCCCACTTTTTCAGAGTGCATTAAATGCGCTCTTGTCTTTTCCTCAGACCGCATTAAATGCGATGTACTTCTTGTCGAAAGTGGACAGCTGGACATAAGACAAAACTAACTTTTTGTGTCAGCGCTTATGTCCTTCTCAGCGGCATTTCTTCTTAGTGAGCTTTTCCAATATGCTTCATTGTGTGACTTCTTTCGCTGAGAGTTCCTTTATGCCAGAGCAAAACGACCTTCAGCGAGCTGTCCCTTCAGCGTAGCTTTCGGTATCAGCGAGACTGGTCCAACAAAAATAATAAAAATATCAATCTGCCTAGGCCCCGTTCAGGCCCCACCTAGGCCTCGGAAGCCCCGACCACCCGACTAGCGCCTAGCGCCGTTTAAAACCTTGTGAAAAATAGGTTGCAGTTTTTTTAAGTTTTATCCATGAACATGTTTGTCTTCTTCTTTCACCTAAATAGACATCTTTCTAGACTTTTATCCATCTTCTTCTTTTTGTTTAGACCCTTAAACCAAGTATAAAACAATTGATTTCGCTCATTTGACGATATATGTTACTTTGAATCTTGGTGTGAACAAAGAGCTAAACACAAGAATATGTATACTTTATAGTTAAGACACGGTGTTTTATGTCATCAATTTAGTCCATAACTCATAATTTTCGTATAATGAGAGAGCAACAACAAATGCATTCTTTCTACCTAGCATAAAATATTGTATGCCACCTTTTTGGGTTCAAACTTTTAATTTTTTGGGACTTGTACTTTGATTTTAATATTTTTTTTTAAAAAAATTGTCTTATATGAATTTACATTAAATTGAAAGAAAAACCTTTAATCCATCCCGGATGTGGTTTAAACCTATGACTTCTAGAATTCATAAATTTCATCTTAACCATTAGGCTAAGACTTCAACTACTTACAATTTAATTTTAATAAAAAACTTGAGTGGAAAGAACTGGGAAAGCAAACGTGAAGAAGAACACGAGAAAGAAATGAAAGGTTAAAAATGTGAGTGTTTTACTGAAATACATTTTATTTAAATTAGAGTAAATACTCCCTTCCTTTTATTATAACTGACGTTTTTGGTAAATCTCTACCAAACGTGCATGGAAAATACCAAATGTCACTTAAATTGAAGAATAGACACCAACCGTTAATTATAATGAAAGGGAAGGAGTAACAAGAAACCAACAAAACCTAGTTGCTTTTCTCCCTCTTTTCTTTAGTCCTTTTTTGAGAAAATATAATTTTCAATGTTTTTTTTTCATTTCCATAAATTTTTCGTATCTATTATTTTAGTTATTGTGTTTCTAGTTTTTTGTTTGGAATAATACATATGTCTAATATTTTATTGAGCTTCTACTATTATTTTTAATCACATAAAAAGAAAGTTAATGTGAGAATCGTAAGATTTTTTTTTTGACTGGTATAAAACTTGGTTGTATAGAGTATATAACATGTAAAGTAAAAGTCGGTATTTGTTTGGATTAGAGCTGTATTTTCCATGGTTATTAAAATCAGACCGGACTGGTCGGTTTAACCGGTAAAACCAGACCAGATTCCGGTTTGGTTCATTAAAATTTCTGGTAAGGAGAAATACCGGCCAATACCGGTAAATACCGGCAAAATTTCAGTAAACCGGAAACCGGCTAAAACCCGGTTCATCTTTCCCTCAAATCATTTCTTCTTTGTTGACTTGTTTTTTGAGAAATTTCGTCTTCTTCCTTACAGTTCCATATCCACACCTGTAACACTAATGAGAACTAACTTGCACAAGCTTTGAAAAAACGATATTTAGAAATTGAAATGACATGAACCAAATGAAAATCATATATAGGATAAGCAGAAAAAAGATTGTCAAAGGAATAGAAATGAAGAAAAAAAACCTAAAGAAAAAGAAGGGATAAAGAAAGAAGAGAGGTCAGGCGGCGCATCAGATTTAAGTTTATTAAAGTTAGGGTTTTATTTACGAGGTCAATAATGTGGGGCTGCTTTTTACTTGAGCCTTGTATGGGCTTTTGGCAAAATCGCCATTGCAATAGGTATTTAACTTTTTTCCTCACGTAATCCAAAGTTTTTTCTTTACTATATTAATTAATTTCTTGATATAAATTGTATCTTTTATTGTTTATATATATATATATATATATATATCCATAAGTTCTATTGTTTTGTTTTAATTGTTGTTTTGTGACAAAAAAATAAGTATTCCTTTCACCTCTTATGTAATTTTTTTATATTTAAATATTAATTTTAATAAATAATTAACAATCCGGTAAATCATCAATTGTATTGATTATATCAGTCATACCGCGTGCTAGATGCTTGACTGATTTGATGTTCTTAATAACATTCGTATTTTCACGTAAATAGTTAATCACATAAATGCTCGGCTCAAATGCCCAAAAATTCTCATACTCACTCCAAATTCACGACTCCTGAGCTTTCGTTTTCGGCAGATCTCTCTCACTCACTGAACATGCCAAGAGCTCCAAATCCTCCCAAGGTTTCTGCTTCTCCTCTTTCTTTTACTTTCCTTTTCTGCTTTCTTCTTTCTCATCTTTCTAACGCCACGATTTTTGCCTTTTTTCAGGTGCGTTTGAGGCGTATTGATGCTGCGATTGACGCCGTTCGTCCCATGGGGTTTCCTGAACCTTTGATTCGCAAGACTGTCAGAAATCTTCTCAAGGTCACTCTTGTTTTGTGCCCATTCGTTTACTTGCGATTTTGAGTTCTCCTTGTTTGTTTGGCTGCTGAGTTCAGGAAATGAGAACGGCATTGTTGCGTGTACAATTAGTGACATCCCTTTTGTTTTGTTCTGTTTTGTTTTGAGTTTCCTTTTGATTTTCTGGTTGTGGATCGTATAAAATGAGAACATGAGTTGATTTCATGTAATTAGGAATCAAATTTTTGGCATTGCATCATTATTGTGTTCTTTGGAATACGGTTTAATTGCCGAAAAATTTACGGAGAAGTCGGGTTCTTTTTGTTTTCTTTTTTCTCTTTTGCTTCTCTTGTAGGCAACTAATGGGTAAAATATGGGTTAGTGCTTTACTTAACAAAGTTTTTGATTGGAATTTGACTATGACATAATGCTTAGAAGAGAAGAGTGGAGTTACAACTTTATGTTCCTTTTCTCTGAAAAATGTGCCTACAATTTAGCAGTCAGTAATGTGCACATTCACCTACGAGACTCAATTTCTGACGCTTGGCAGATAAACAAGTTTTAATCCTACTAAGGCTCTGCTTTTTCAACTTATTTTCCATTCAGTCCAGTTCGATATTTATTCAATAAGCTTCAGCTTAGTTAAGTCCGTACTTATTCAATAAGTTTCAGTTCAGTTTATTCAATAAGTTTCAGTTCAATTCAATACTTACTCAATAAGTTTGAGTAAGATTCAGTTCCGTTCAGTTCAGTTCTACCTTTGACATTTCAGTTGAAAAGAACAAAACCTAAATACATTTTGAGGGAGGGTTGAAGAGCCTTTTATTGTGACAGCCCTGAACAGTATATCAATGTGGATACATGTACACATTGCATAAAAAAGTAATGTTCATATTCATATTTTGTAATCTTTATTTGTTGAGGTATATGGTGGAGATGATGGCTGGCCTTTCATTGAAGAGTTTTCCTACAAGCTTCTGATTGATACCATTCTTGAGGAGGAAGAGAACAAAACTAATACACTGAATTTATTAGAAAGCACCCAACCAGCATTGATGATTGAGAATGGAGTGTCAAAGGTAAGTTTTGTTTCTTCTTTAAAGTGCTACTTCAATGAGCTCTGCGGTTATACCTCTTTGAGATTCGATTGCATAACAATGAACAAAATATGCAGAATCGTTTTGCAAAATGTTTTGGGTGTTTCCAAATCACATGATGACTTGTAGAATGTAAAAACTAACCAATGATATAATAGTATAGAGCTTAAATATCCATGAATTTTCGTTTTATCAGTTACTCTCAAATACCATGTAGATGACTGAATTCAAGTGATACACAGTTTGTTGTCAGAAGATAACTATAACATTTTTCTATTCTAGCATTTCTTAGATCATACATATTCTGGATTGAGAAATCGAATAACAGAATTGTCTTTTCTATGGTACACATGATGGATTCCTCAGCCATCAATGGCTATTTAGTTACCATACTTATTCAAAATTCCAAAGGTTTTTGTTTTTAAATTGATACGGAATTCTAATTATCATTGTAATTGCTATCACTTGATTTGGCGAAGCATTTTAAAGCAGCAATTCTGCTTCTTTGTTTCTTGAAGGATAACACGAATGAAGATGGATCTCGATTGCTAATTGAGTACTCTAAGAAGCATTCTAATCAAGTTGAATCATCAAGGAGTCCATCGCCTCCTGCAAAGAAGCGAGCAATACAAGTCCAGAACCCAAGCAGTAGCTCCTCAGCTTTAGCAATAACGGTTCCATGCTCTTCAAAGGGGATTATCTCTGAAGCAAAACGTGGAGAACAGATCACTTTGTCAAAGATATCTGCAGGATCCAGCTCTCCACAAGTAAAAGTTTGCTCCCTCGGCAAAAATGGTTCTACAGAAGTCAAGTCTTATCAACTCTTATTGCCAGCTGAAAGGCGGAAGCCTTGCTATGGGTGGCTTGACAGTGATGATGATGATGATGATGATGAAGAGCCAGTCTAACTGTCTAAGTGAACATAAGGTCAGCTACTTCACATCAACTGTTTGAAACTGTTTTGGCAGATAATGTATATATTAGTTCAAGCTGCACTACCATGTAACTAGTTAAAGGTAACTAAAAAGGTTAGGCTGAGATTCACACTTTGACATGAACAAGATGATGATCATAAAAATATACAATTAGCTGAAATGTATCAGAACTCTTGTCACACATTGATGGCAAAAGAATATTGATTCTGTTAGCATTTCTGCATTGTAATATTTGGTGTCTTAGGGCTAGTTGTGTTTGGTCCCTTTCCTTGCAAAAAATCGTAAAGTAGGAACTGGAGCACATTAATGTCATTATTTGATCCTGCAACTTCAATGAATAGATGCCAAATACACAAATCTAGTGTTGCAATGAAATTGCCCATAGAGTTTAGTAGGATCCCCTTGATCATCTCTTGTAAACTGATCTCCCCATTTCATATGCATGTAATCAATGCCACAACACAAAGCATACCGGCAAAACCATGAATCTGTGAACGTGCCTTCGAATTTTTGCATGTTTTAACCATATCAATAGCTAAAACACATTTTATATGAGAAACAAAAGAATTGGCACAAGTGTCATTATGTATATGTGATTGACACATGAAATGTCATAATGTCCTGCTGTTTGTCGACAAGGTTAATGAGGTTTTTATAGTTTTTGTCAGCTGTAATGCTACAATAAATTCCACAGGGATGGGATGTATTTCTTTAATGAGAAGTTGAGGTAATAAGGGTTATCAAATGGTTTATTAAATGAAACAGGTTACATGATGATTATTTAAGCACATAAAATTGAGTTTATATAGGGTTATGGGATGATTAAAGTATATAAAGGGGTTATAGGTCAATTCTCTGTAGATATACGAGGTTACGGGGATTATAGGATGATTTTAGACTTATAATATATACAATTGCGGTTATATATGGTTATGGGGGTTATAAAATGTTTAAATATATAAACTTGATATTATGTGGGGGTAATAGGATGATTTAAGTAAAGAAAAAAGGCTATCTAGGGTTATAGGATGCATTTACTACGTAAAATTGAAGTTATAGGGGGCTATAAAATGGTTTAACTCTTTAGATCTGAGATTACAAGGGATTATATGATTATTTTAGCACGCAAAATTAGGACCATAGAGGGTTAGAAGGGGCCATGGGGGGTTATGAAATGATGAAGGGTTTGTTTCGGAAGTAGAATGTTGATGGAAAGGAAAGTAAGAAATGAGAGTTCCAAGTTTCAAACACTTAGGACTGGGGATGTAAACGGAGCGGGGATTCCCTGAATTCAATGGAGACCCGTCCCGATGGAGATGAAGAATCCCCGATAAGAAATACCGTGGGTACGGGGACGGAAAATTTTTCATCCCCACAATGTTAATGAGGATGGGAATGGAGAATGTATTCCCCGTCCCGAAAAATCCCCGAACCCAACCCCCATAACATTTATTGGAGACTCTTATCAACCATTATTTATGATAATATATATAAATTATTAAGTAATATATTTATGTGTTAAACTTCATAAGTTATATATACTTTTAATTCATTAGAGTATATTATATTTATTAACTAAAATTAGGTAAAGCCTAGATATTTTATTCCTTTTTCTTGTTGTTAACGTTTCCATGTAGGCTTAGTTTAAAAAAAATTAAGGTATGTATGTATATCAAGGTTGTAAATTAATTTGATATGAAATTATTAAAACCGTTACTTAATTTAGTATTGTACCATGTTTATTTTAGCATGAGAGTGAATTTTGTTGTATGTAATATTGGAAAAAAATTATCTTTATTATTCTTAAAAGGGGAATAAGGAATATTCGATGGAGAATGGGAAATCCCCGCTTGGGGAATGGAGAAAAAATTTTCCCCAAAATCTTAACAGAGATGGAGATATAACCCCCATTTACATCTCTACTTGGACCAAGGGAATGACACTGAGAATTTCACTGGAACTAGGTTCCTCCCATATTACCTTATATCTCCTATTTTGCGATTCCATCATTTTGGTGGAATTCGGCCGTAAAGGGCGGCTTTTTCTTCTTTTTCTTCTTTTTTTTTTAGTTACCATTCACCTTTCTTGTTTTAATATATTAATGTTTTTTTATGATGATATTTATATAATTTGTTATCATTTTTTACTTTAAAAATTCTTTCCTTTATCCCAACCACAATATTTATGCGTTTATAATTCCATCATATTTTTAGGATTCTACGATCCCTTAATCCCAATCAAACCATATATGGGGTTACATGATGGTGTAAGTATAAAAATTATGGATCATCGTTTTAAAATAAATATTAAAAGAACAAAATGTTTTAAGAAATTGAGTTGAAAATGTCACCATTTAGGAGATGTTTTAAGTTATGGATTCATGGAAAGGGAAAGAGTCTTGGATAGGGGGTTGTTTGGGGGAGCACGTGGATGTAAAATTGTTAAACAAAAGTTGCTTCAAGTGGAAAAAAAATTAATTAACTGTTTAGTTAGTTATATAAACAGGAACCCTTATGTGTGTAGTACAATTTTCAAAATTTTTAGCTTTAATCATTTTTGTTAAACAACTATCCAATACGTAGGAAGTGACAAAAAAACATCCGTTTATAAGCTCACATTATCCATTCATGATACTTTAAACATATTTTGACGTCTTTTTTTATATATGGAAGCATTGAGTATCACATTTATTGTGTATGAGATAATTAAGAGAATGATGAGTAAAAATCAAAACTTCAAGGGATATGAAACTTGAGTAAAATTATTCATAGACTGTTAAACCAAAAAGTTTAAGGTGGTAGATTTATATTTCCTTTTTAGTTTATACATTTCTTTTATCTTATTTTATGTGAAATTCTCAGCTCCACATTTATCCTAAGTGAAACACAAAGAAATGTTATTAATTTCGCAATTTTCGGAAGTGTATAGTTCTCTTTATGCTAGTAACATGATGAATTTATCATGACACACACATCTAAAATGAAAGCCTTAGAATCATGAGCTCATGACTCATGCTAGTAACATTAGAATCAATGAGTATTATTTTTAGGCAACTAGACACATATGCACCTACAATATTATTTTTAGGCAATAACGCCTTAGAATGAATACAAAGTAGGAGCTACAAAAAAGGAATAAATAAATTCAAAAGATTTGACAATTGAGCCAAATCTTATCTAGACTGATGCTTGGAGACTCGCATATGTAATAACAAACAATATATGTTTATAGACCATTTTCACAAAGAACAAATATAAGCGATTAATGTAAGTAGCTATCAACCCCCGGTTACAAAAGGTACTTGCTTGGAGAATCATCTTGTAGGCAATCCCATGAATTTGAAGCTTAGTGTCTTAATATATGCCAGAATTCTTCATTTCAAGAATTTTATTTCACAAGCAGAAGCAGAAATTTATAATTTCCACTACAGATACAAAATTTCCATATTCCACTGTAAAAAGCTAGAGAAAATCATAAAAGGGATGCACAGTATGTGATTCAGGGGGTGTTCCGAGTTGCAGCTTCACAGTTAGTTATCGATGGAAGTAACCATGTAAAGAATCCAACTTTGGTTTCCCGGTTTAATTTTTGGTGCGAATACTCGATCAACATATTCCACAAATCTCCCACAGTCCATTCATGCGACCGTATCCACTGGCTCACCTGCCCCCACACAACCATCAAATAAGGAATTGCTATTTGTCGATAATTTTTTTCACTGCGGCAGAGACAAATTAAGTTACCTTATCGAGGTTTTGCAGAGCCTCAATCCCAAATGTGTAGTAAAGTATGGCAGGTCTTAATGCTTGAGAAGCTGCAAGCCACTGGATCATGCTCTTGAGTTGAGGATCCCCACCAAAAGCACCGCACCCCCAGTTCCCTGTTGCAATTGCAACTTCATCTCCATTCTTATATTCCGCTTCTTGCATTTCTTCATCAAAGCAAGTTGAGGGACCTCCTTTTAACTGAACGGGAACACAGGAACCATCGTATTGAATAGGAATGGAACTTCAAACGGAGCAATTCCTTCAGAAAAACAGATGATAAAAAAGCAAAAGTCACAAAAGAACTCACACCAGAATGTTGTCCTTGGCTTCTTCATCATTTATGTTACACTGCACTTCTTGATGTTTACTATCTTCACATAGTCTTTTGTAGAGATCAAATTTAGATTGGTCCATAAAACCACAGAATGCCTTGTTGATCTCCCTGGCAAAGACAAACAAAATCATTTCTTGGTAACAAGAGAATTCTCGTTCAGACTAAAAAAGGCTAAATGAGAGAAAACATAGGCAGATAACACAGAGCCGGTATAAAGGATTCTAATAGTCAACAAACTCTATGGAAACAAAGGAAAACTAGTTCTTGAACTATCCTCATCTACGATTTTGTGAGCTCAAACTAGTTCACTAGTATTATCAAGCTACTTTCATCATTCAAATTCTGTGTATCAACCAAACACAAATTAAATAAACTATTCATTGCCCACAATCATAGTAAAAATATTCACATTGGGCATATTTTGTCATTTTTGGCCATTCAATTTAGAATACTTAGTCAGTGCACTTGGCAACAATTTCATTTTGGTCCTCTAATTTTCAAGAATTTTCCCAATGTTGTGCAATTTTTTTGGCAAAAACTTGCTCCTTCAGTGATACATCCAACAAGTATTGTTTCACCTCAATCAAGGAAGCACGACTTCTCCAAAATCAACAAGTAGATAAATAGTCTGCAAAGCCAAGCATCAGCAAAACCTAAGATAACTCTATAATATATGTCTTGCAGCATTCCAGCTCTCCGCTAGGATGCTTCTTAATAATATTGGGCTGACAACAGAGATAAGAGAAGAGATATTGCATTAACAACACATGAAGTTTAAACTCTGAAAGTAAAATTTACATACCGAAGGAGGTAATTAGATTTATATTGCCTCATTCCTGGACTGCATAATGCATCTATAGCAACAATCCTGGTCTTCCGTCTGCCATAGCTATCAACATCCCTGTTATCCACATGATCACCAGAATAGCGAAATGAAGAAGCATACCTACATCAGTCAAACAGGAGCATTCAGTTAGAGATGTGTTTGAAGTTGCATCAGAAATTAAACAAAATAATTTTCTGAATTTGTCATGGTAGAGCAGGAAAAGAATAAGAAGTTCAAAGCAGCGTATCTACATAGGTATAAACAATTGATTTGAAAACTTCTCTCATAACAATACCCCTTAAATCAGCACCAGAAAAGGGTAGGATATAAATATAAAAAAATACAGCAGCTTAATGAAGAGAGTAGAGTGACTGACATATCTCAACAACATTTTGGATCAACCTCGTGAATGATACTAACCCTGTGTAATTAGAAAATCTTTCTGCACCAACAATTTCTATAGCCTCATTGTCTTCCATGCATGGCAAGAAAAGCATGCCAGCAATTAACTCAGGATTGATCATAAAACGGATCTCTTCCTGCATACGTTGACAAGGACAGCAGATATCACAATAACGGAAATTCAACAATATTTGTGATAGACAATGACCCTAGTTACATGCAGCAATATAAAGATATACTTAAGGAGCATCGAATTGTAATTCCAGACCAAAAAGAAAAAGAAAATGCATTATAACTGGCACCTGTACGCAGCCCCTACTAAGAGCACCACCACCAAGGTACTTGTTAGCAAAATCCACTTCTAGAGCTCCACAGCATTGATCTTCTATAAAACCATAATCATGTACCTAGAAATATGTATAAAGAACAAAATAATTTTTCAATACTCAAGAATGAAACTAAACAGACAGTTCCAATTACATTTCATGAAATGTTTAAATTCACTAGAGCTAAACCAGTAGCATAAAAATTGATAGAGAATTAGCTATTTCTGATGGGTATACACGTAGAAAGAAGAATGTACAAGGGCTGAAGAGAGATTTGACTTCAAATGGGTATGGTTAGGGGCAATAAGGGAAACATTTAGTAACTAACTAATAGGTGAGCTTGCATGAGAGTAGTATTTAGGTGCGTGAGAAAGGAAAGGAGAGGCAGTCAATTTTATATTTCACTTATGCTCTGTAGCATGGTTCTGCCTTTGGGTTAAGAGGGGAGTTCTCTGTGGAGCTGTAGCCTGTGTTCTTGTATTTCTTTCTCATTTTCGGTAATAAGACCAGTTATCCATTTTCTCTTTAATTCCCTGTTTATATTACTACATTTGGGAATTCTTCGGGCGATTACTCTTTCAGAAATCTATAATGTATCTTACCTCAAGAGGGCAGAGTGGTGCCTTAGATTCACGCCAAATGTCAAATTCCGGGTTAGAGTTACATCCGTGAAATTGTTCCAAAACGAGAACCTTTCTCTCAAATGAGACTAGACCCACAGGCAGAGACATAGATATCCTCTCAAAATAGTGCATCACACATTTTATCTTGTTTTCTTGCTTTTCGCTGTAACTATCGTACAGACTACTGAAAAAAAGAAAATGGAAAAGAAGTTTAAAATGAATAAACAGTCCACATCAAGGGAGAAATGATAAGATCGTGAGAATATACATTAACAACATAACTCCAGATTGAAATGCAAAGAAGGATAAATTAATGAGCAGTAACATAGTAAAAAGTACTAATTAAATGCTACAGAAACCTTAAGGGTTATTGCCACAGAATGTAGAACAAAGGATGTGAAGTTCATACAGTCCAAATAAAAGAACACAAAATTTGATTCTCATTGAGTTAATCGGGGTACTTTGACGACCATCGCCACATTCATACAAAGCATCATAGTCAGAAAATTGCATAGAATAGCGTTCATTATAAATTTGACATCCAAAGGTCACTGGAAAATTCCATTAGTGCTAACAAACCACAATTAGAACTAGCTTGAAATTCAGATATTTAAAAGTTATCAAGCACCAATTAGAGCAAGGGATATATCCTCTCTATAGAAATGAGCTATTCACCCCAATGTAAAAGGCAAGAAAAATACAGAGGAGAAATTGAATAAAACGAAAAGAGGGTGTTCTCTCTCTAACTCTCTAATCTTTTACAGCAAGCTTTCTCTTGAAGTGAAAGCCAATTGTGACCAAATTTACTATGTAGCCATTCTGTTACAAAATGATGCCAGCTTAACAATGGCCTTATACAAGGTTACATTATGAAAAAGCCATCCCATCAGATTATTGTTTGTTCTTATGTGAAAATCTCTCTACCTCCACCTCTCTCTGACACAGACACATGCGCATAGAAAGACTATCACTAGCTTGCTCAGGTACTCAGATACTACATACCAACACATTGCACAAAGAATTATACCTTATCCTTACCCAATATAAAAACTTACAGCTTATAGAAATTTAAGTCTTGGTCAAGCTACATACTCAAATAAATGATCAAAATTGATCATTGGCAGATCATTTGCTCTTCTATCTGTGGTCGGAAACAAACAAAAGAAAGCGCACGCAAGAAGAGCACCGATCAATTCCTGAAATGCAACATGGAAATTATCAAAAGATAAAACCACTAAGAGAAAGGCATGCTCAAATATCATGTGGTCCACGTCAAGAACCATTTTGTGACTTCACAAGGTCGTGTTTCACCAAACATAGCTCATTGATAAAGTTGAATATGTGCATGACATATGGTACCGCAATGTTCTAATTTTTTATTGCTTGTGAAATTTAAATAGAAGCTCATAATTCATATATGAATTGCTCTAAAGGCTGAACATCTAAACAGATATTTACTTTCCATCTTTCAACGGAAAATGATAGATTATGAAGAGAGGAGCTGGATCTTGATATCGATAGTCTCTTTAGCATAAGTTGAATCCTGATAAAAAAAAGATGTTGCAGATTTAAAAACAACTAACGCAAGCAAAAGCAACTGCTCTAAGAGACTAAGACTGGAAAAAAGGGATGTGTAGAACTTTCTTTCGGTGAAAAACAAAGGGCAATTTCATAATAACAAAATCATCAAGGCACCGTTTATATCATTCAGTTGGGACCAATACATCATTCTTTACCACCAGCACATTAGTTTCTATTATATGTACACTTCTTTCCCCTTAAATGCACTTTCTCGAAATCCAGATGCAGTGCAATCAGTACCTAAAATTGCCAATTATGTGTCTGTTTCAAAGGAAATATAACATGATACCAAGTAAATAAAGATACCTGGCTAAGGAACACTAGGCCAGCTTCTTGTGAACCCAACAAACGGAGACCGACATTGTTTGATTCCAGCAACATATCTGCATTTTGATAGTGAGCCTCCAACAAGGAAGGTAACTTCAAGAGCAAATTAGCCAGCGCTGGAAGAACCTCTCTGAACCATTTTGCAGAGTCAGCTCGAGTAATCAACTGGAAGAAACTTCTCCGATTCAGTTTAATGTATTTGCTCAGTTAACATGAATATTTATAAAACAAACCAACAAATCAGAGTGTTTCATCTTTCAATTATTAAAGCTTCCTAGATTCACCTAAATTTCTGTTGCATTCGTTTGCATAATACTATAAAAACAAAAGAGCATTGATCTCCTCGAATTTCTAAGTAATCAAACATCAAAGCACATCTTCCAACAAGTAACAAAAGCAGAAAAACAACAAAAATCAAACACTGGAGAAACTTCAGATGACGGTTCAGAATCGATATAAGCTTCAAAAATGAAAAGTAGAAAGTGGAAGATGAGGAAAATTCAGTGTTGACCTCGTCAAAGAAGAGAGCATAGCCTTCAGGGGCAAAGGGAGCGAGAGGTTGAGCAGAAAGAGAAAGAGAATTTCTGAGATCGGAAATGGCAACGAAGAGTAACTCTCCGGAGTTAACATTGCTAAAATCGGGTCCATGGGAGAGTGATTTAAGCGCTTCCACAACAGCTGAAGGCCAAAACAGAGAAGATGATCGAATTAGTAATGGCAAGAAGGACAGTATGGATTTCAAGTCTTCTCTAGTGTCCATTATTCCCTTCTTCCCAAGATATAAAATCTGCCCGATTTATATTCTGGTTGAAACACCAATTTGGTTCCTCCTAACGTTCACGGCGGGACTACCCATCTAGCCCTGTCCGGAGTGGTTTGTTTAAAATGGACGGATTTGTATATGTTTTTTATTATAAAGTTCGGCCCGAGTCCGAGCCCGTAAAAGCTCGGAATTTTGTGGGTCGGGCTTGGTTTTTGTATAGATATCCGAGGCTGGCTTGAGCCCAGCTTGATGAATAAAAAAATATATTTATTTTGTATTTTTTATATTATGTTTAATAGTTTATATATTAATTTTAATATTAACTTACTAAATTATTAACTAAACTTTTAAGAATTTTACTATAATATATGTTTAGATGTAAAATTTATATAAAATTTTATTTATAATTTATTGAATAATATAATATAATATAATAATTAAAATGGTATTGGACCGGTCTTGGGTTTGACTTCATAAGTCCAGCCCGAGCCTGAAGTTTTAAATATGGGCTTTGACTAGGTTTGGGTTGGTATTTTTAAACAAAAGCCCAATGAGCTCGGCCCAATCCCAGCTCAAGCCCGCCCGATGAACAGGTCTATCCCTAACCCATTTGCCTATAAAATAAATATATATAGGAAAAACTTCAAAAATATACCATGTGGTTTCAGATTTTATCAAAAACATGCATGTGGTTTATTTTCTTTCAAAAACATGCCTTGTGGTTTTAGAATTTTGTAAAAACATATTTTGTGGTTTCATAATTACATTTTTTATAATGTTACATAAGTTATTTTAATAAATTTA
>CAOJBJ011002333.1:0-18989 GCA_948291685.1 Euphorbia celastroides | reverse complement strand
ACTGAAAGTACAGAGACGTGGAAATGGTTTTTAGAACTTTTAGC
Organism: Euphorbia celastroides; assembly: GCA_948291685.1. Taxonomy (NCBI): domain Eukaryota; kingdom Viridiplantae; phylum Streptophyta; class Magnoliopsida; order Malpighiales; family Euphorbiaceae; genus Euphorbia; species Euphorbia celastroides. Next base: position 18,945 of record CAOJBJ011002333.1, on the reverse strand, counting down.
ATCTGACTTAGGGATTGTTAACACAAAGTATCGGACATTCACGTACGCTCCTGCTTTATATTATATGTATATTTAACCCTCCACTACATTATATTTTTTACATTATTTTAGAATTCCTTTCCATGTAATGATTGCATTATTTTATTAGGGACTCATAAATGCAGTAGAAATCATGTTTCCAGAAACAGAGCACAGGTTTTGTGTGCGACACATGTACACAAATTTGAGAACTTTATTTAAGGGAAAAGTGCTCAAAGACATGCTTTGGGATGCTGCAAGAGCACCTTATCAAACAAAGTTTGATAGTTACATGCAAAATATTGGTTATAAATGTCCTGAAGCAAGACAATGGAATGGCTTGAGGAAAGACCAGCTAAGCAATTGTCTAGGGCATTTTTTGAAGAGGATAGTAAATGTGATATTTTATTTAACAATTTGTGTGAGTGCTTCAATAAGTACATACTAGATGCAAGACATTAAAGGAGTCAGTACCATGTTTGAGATTATTAAAGTAAAGTTGATGAAAAGGATGAAGAAAAAATTTGATTTGTTGAAGAACAGTAATGCTAAGTGGTGTCCAAAGATAATGAAAAAGTTAGTGAAGAATATGGATTTCGCTTCACACTTTGAACCAACTTATTCCGGAGGTCCAAGTGTTCAAGTCAATGGTTTCGGTACTCAGTTCATAGTGGATATGAATGGCAAGACCTGCACATGTAGGAGATGGCAGCTCACAGGCATACCATGTAGTCATGCAAGTGTTACTATCATTGGCAACACTGACAATCCGGCTAATTACTTAGACAAATGTTATTCGGTGGAAACTTATTTGAAAGTTTATGTTTTTTTCATTGAGCAAACTAATGGCAGTGATCAATGGCCAAATCTTGAAGAGCCGGTCTTGATTGTGCCGCCATCTCCGGTTAGAACTAAAAGAGGAAGGAAAAAGAAGAACCGAATAAAAGAACCTGAAGAATTAGAAGATTCTACTCGAAATAAAAAGCTTAGTAAAAAGTGAGTCAAAATGACTTGTAGCAATTGCAGTAGCACTGAACACAACAAAAGAAGGTGCCAATAACCACCAAAAGGCACTCCACCAAGTGTAAGTAACTCTTCAATTAATTGTTAAAATGCTATCAATTAACTATAGAATGCAAGAACTTTACTTTGCAGGTCAAATTAAGGAAAACAAGTACAAGGAGTAAGAAATCTGATCCAAACACATCGGGATCAACTTCAACAAGGCCAGTACAATCAAAGACAAATACATCAAGGCAACCCAATGCACCTTGAATAGTAAGGTGGATGATGGATGTAAGTATCTTAGGCAATAAGGTTTATTGTAAATGATAGTCTTTAACTGCTATAGAATTCAGGTTTCTAATATTAAGTTTTCTTAATTTTGAATGCAGGTACAATTTAATATGCATCGACTCAAAATCTATGTGACTATGTTCATAATAGAACTCAAGAAATCAAGTCAAGAAAGTGTAAAAGGAACGTATGACCGTGCAACAAAATATTAGAGACAAATATGAATTGATATGAATTAGTTAGTTTTACGTTTCGGATATCTCTCTTTTCAGTCCAACTTACAGCAATATATGGTTATGAATTGTTACACATTTTTGCATATTGTATTGTTTTGAATTAGTTTGTTTATCTGTCAGCAATTGAAGTGTTTGTTTAGAAAAAGTAAGAAGATGCTAATTTGCAGAATATTTTTTCTTCGATTTAATCCCCTCCATGCTATTTTTAATTGATATGGTATTTTTCGTAAAATTGATATAAATAAATATATATTAAAGGAAATAGGAAATTATGTTTGAGATGGGGAGAATATAAGTATTTTAAATAGGTTAAATTAGGTTAGTATATTAAGTGACATGAAGTAATAAGTAAAACGACTAGTTTGGAAGGTAACATAATAGTTCATGTATGTAAACGGAAAAAAATAAAGTTCATGTACTAAATTGAAAAAGTATTCATAATTTATGTACTATAGGTGAAATTAAGCCAAAAGTCTAGTGTCACCTCCAAGTTTCAAGTATGACATTTTAGTCCCTCAAATTGGCAATTTCATGTAACGGGTCTTGCCCACTCTTATCACACTCACTTACATGTCAAGAATTAAAAAGTCAATCCAATAAGATTACGACACGTGGTGACTTACTCAAAATTTCAAATAAATCCTTGGAAAAAATTCATTTTAGTCCAAATCATGAAACCATACTTCAGGCGCGTCCGCCGGCAACCTTCCCGTCGCCGGATTACAATCCATCAACGTTCCCTTTCCCTTTCCGGTCCACCGAATTTCTTTCCCAGCATCCTAAATCTCAAATTCATTTGTTGCAATTGCATAACCCCAACAAAACTCAACTGAATTTGCAAATTGCAAGCAAGTTAACTCATTTCGCCGTTCTAATTTGCAACCAAGTTAAAGCTTTGAGAATTCAAACACATTTTCAGCATCATTTTGAGCAAATTCAAAAGCACATTTCATTTTGCAAATTGCACAAAACACAGACTACAAATTCCCCAAAAAAATCACAACTAAAATGAAATGAAAAGGTACACAAAATCAACAACTAAATAACGCAATCAAAATTCAAACCCAACCAATTTCAATCTTAGCTACAGCCTCTTCAAGCTGTTTATTCGCATCTTAGCTTCTTCCTTCGAAACCCCCTCTGTAAACTTCTTCGGCAAACCCTCAATGAGCTCCTTCACCATCTTCAACGCCAAGCTCGTCAATGCCCTAACCGCCTTAATCACCGCAATTCTCGCATTCGAACTCCGTCTTCTCCTCCGCCGCCGGAGGGAGAGGAGATTGTAACCAAAAAGTTGAAGATAAAAGGTGAAGGAATTTGATTTTGGCACTAGACAATCGAACCAAACAGTGCCCAAATTCAATTGCTCTGTCGGGAGGTGGAGACGGTTAAAGCAGGGGAGGAGGGAGATTTGACGGAGCAGAAAACGAAGTTGCAGGGAGGAGGATGGCGAGAAGCGGCGCGGTGGAGCTAGGCGGAGGAAGGGATAGGGTTAGGGTCGAGGCGGAGAGAAGAGAGGGTCACGGTGAAGGAATTTGATTTTGAGAAAATTGAAGAAGATAGTGAGAGGTGGGTGAGGGAGAAATTTTTTTTATTTTTTATTTTTCTTTTTTAATTTTTTAGTCAAAACTCTATTTCCACTCCCCAAAAAATCAACTCATGTGTCGCATCAACAAAAAAAAACAATATTTTATTTTACATTTGAAATAATACTATTCATACTTCATAATTTGAAGTTAAGATTTGAGGTGAGGTTGAAGAAAAAAAACTTCATTCCCATAGGAAATGAAGTTGGGTTATAGATGCCATACGAACACAACATTCCTAGGACCTACAGGGGCCAATTTTGCTAACAGAAAAACTGGGTAAGAGAGACTGAACAATTGTACCTGTGACTGAGAGCCGAGTCAAGTTGGCCTGAAACTGAAAAATACTAGCAAATATATTTTAGTCAGGGAGGAAAAACACAAATGTGAGAAATCAACATGATAAAATACTGTCATGATATATCTAAATCTCTTCTTTAAGCCTTAATCCGCAACCCGGTCGAGCAGGATTAGTCGGATCCCGTCAAAGATGGGTTCGGAATACCTGTAATTACCAAAAAAAAAAATCTCTTCTTTACACAATTTCAAACAAAGGCTTTCCAATCTCAATACAAAGGCAAAGTCTGAGTCAGTGTTTCCCTTTTGCTGGAGTAGAGCAATTCAACAGAACAGATCCAGCAGATACATGTCATATCAAAGGGGATGAAACAAAGTTTGGATCAATAATATTAGCCTTCCTCTCCAAACTCCTTTGTGAATCTCTCGTGAACTTCCAGATCCGATTTGCTGACAGTCGGCCTCTGCCTTGCAAGCACTTTATCAAAATCTGTTCTTGTGATCGGAGGCGGTAGGATCTACACAACAAGCAATCACATTCAAGTACACAAACTACTCCAAACAATACAAGTACAAAGCCTCAATTCTATGCTATGTAACTACATGGTACATCTCAATTGCACTTTATCCTAATCGAAGTTTCAAATAGAGGTTATAGGGTTTTGTTGATGCCTTACTTTCTCAGCAAGCCCTTTTGCAGCTAGCTCCTGCATAGTAGTTTGAACAGCTCCTGGCTGCTTCGGCCCACATGGGACCCACATTCCATTTGGAGTGTTCACAAAAAAAATCGCATCCTGTGTCTTCCTAACTGGCTCGAAAAGGACATCCTTCACCTACCGTGTTCAAAATTGCAGAATGGATTTCAAATCAAGCATGAAAGTCAAGATAAAGAACAACTAAAAATTAGTCAAAATGTGTGCTTACACAAACAGCAATATCTGAACCGGAAAAACCCTCGGTCTTGCGAGCTAAGAGTTCAAAGTCGCTTTCAGTCAAGTTGTTAGGAGTATCCCCAAGATGTACCTGTCAAAATTTTTGTGGCTCAGCAAACAAAATAGTCATCTAGCAAAATTACAATTTTTCAAATACAAAATGCTAATACTTTGAACATGTGTTGACGAGCCTTCTGATCTGGTAGAGGGATATATATACGCTTGTCAAAACGTCTCCTGATAGCCTGTGGTTAAATAGCCATTAATAAGAGTGGTAAAAAGAAGGCTGGTTGAATAATGATTTGAAAAGCAATAGTATTCCTACCTGATCAAGAGCATATGGTGTGTTTGTTGCTGCAAGAACAAGAACTTTCTGTTCATTGTTCCCAACGCCCTAAATATAAAATGAAGATTTTAGTCAATCCAATCGTCAATCCATCACTAAGATTTTTCAATTGCATCATCAAGGTAGCATTAGAATACTTATTATCTAAGTACACGGTGAACCAACAGGGCTAACTAAAAACAAAAGCATAGATTGGAGAAAGCAACTTCTCTTAATTTTTTTGAATTGACCTCCTCCTCGCAAATGTCATAAAATAAAGAGAAACACTTGTCAGAAAATTATGCAGTTCGACAACAACTCACCAAATCAGAACACTTGCCTCAAACTAATCAGCATTCAGAAGATAGATAATTTAAAGGAATTTATGGATTCATCTCAAGCATAAGCACTATTGTAATTAAGGCTTTGTTCTTTTCAACTAATTTTCCATTCAGTTCGGTTTAGTACTTATTCAATAAGTTTCAGTTAAGCTCAGTTCAGTACTTATTCAATAAGTTTCAGTTAAGTTCAGTTCAGTGCTTATTCAATGAGTTTCAATTCACTTCAGTACTTATTCAATAAGTTTCAGTTCAGTAACTATTCAATAAGTTTCATTTCAGTTTTGCTGCTAACTATTCAGTTGAAAAGAAGAGAGCCCAAGGTCTTCAAGAACAAAAAAGAATCACCAATTCCGACAATAGGCAATTTAACATTACATACTTCATCAGGAAGTGAATATAACAAATCAAGTATACGGATTAACATTGTCATATTAAAAGCACAAATCTAGTTTCATTTACTGGATCTGCAAGCACTGAAATTTTGCTACAATGTCATGAATAAGCATACCAAACTTTAAGACATCAATTGATCTGTTAAAAACGGACAAAAACTTCTAGGTGTCACTTTCCAGCTGCCACTTACGAGCAAAAAAAATACTGCGTAATGACTAATCCAGGATCCAGCATAACCATGTTTGGAAACATAGTCACCCAATGAATTTGCACATGCATATTAAGTCGTAACACAATTTACAGTAAAACTACAGGTAGACTCCTGCAAGAATCCTTAGTCACTGATACTGTGACTGTAATAAGATGGTGCCAGGTACCAATAAGTAGAACAATTACAATTTCTGTTAGTTTGTTAATTGAGTTACAAGTGTTAGTGTCAGCTGGCTATCGCATTGTAATTCATGTATAAGGAACCACTCTGTAAATCGTAGGATCAGAATTAGAATTTACAAAGAAGTTCCTTCAACTAACTCTTTCCCTCTTTTCTATCTGCTCTTCTCTCTACCTTCCTAATCTGTTCTTCTCTATTCTTCTTCTCAACTGTCTAATTCTAGTTCCAGCTCCTTAAAGATGGCAGTGGTACATATAATATAAATTTGTTAAAGGATGAGGAATATATTTGTTGACAGGAAAGGTATAAAAATGAAGAAAAAGGCATATACTTAATACCAAAAAGGTTCAGAACTGGGCAAATATTATACATGAACTTACTTCAGCATCAACATTTTTATCAGCTTATACTATTAAATTTCTTCCAGAGGTACAGCAATTGGCTGACAGAATAAATAATATTTTTCTGTCTCCAGCCAATGAAGGAAAAAAAAATACCTGCATCTGCACAAGAAGTTCTGTCTTAATTCTTCTTGAGGCTTCACTTTCATTACCTTCACCACGTTGGCCACACAGCGAGTCTATTTCATCAATGAAAATAATTGAAGGCTGACTATCACGTGCCATTTGAAAAAGATTTGAAACAAGCTTTTCACTCTCCCCCATCCACTTTGAGACCAAGTCTGAAGAAGAGATACTATTGAAGCAAAACAAAATAACATTCAGCATTAAAGAAATCTAAAAGATATTAGTACACACTAGAGTAACATACAAAAAGATATAAAGAAGAAATGAGCAACGAAAAAGACAAAAAAAATAGCGATGACTGAAACAAATAAAAAAAATAAAACTTTTTTCTATACGAATCATTTATTTACCTGAAAAAAGTAGAGTCCGCTTCAGTTGCAACTGCCTTGGCCAAATATGACTTTCCAGTTCCAGGTGGCCCATACAAGAGAAAAGCCCTCCAAGGTCGTCTCTTCCCTAAAACAGAAATGGTGGACTATACTTCAGTTTTACAAACCCATAAATTGAAAACAGATTATCATCAAAACATAAAGAGAAGTTAAAAGGAGAAGAAGTGAAGAAGCGACTACGTTCAGTCTCCGATACAACATAGCTATAGTAGTGAGTAGTAACTAACAATTTGTGTCTTCATCATTGCCTTTCACTACCTGGAAAGAATGCTGTACAAAAAGTTTCATCTACTAGCAAATAGCATATGGTAACCTTATAGAACCACAGAGATCAACTAATGATTTTTTCCTATTTCACAATATCACGATAAAAGTAGCGCCACAACAAAAAAGAAAAAGGTGTGCTGATGTTTCTTTTTCACATATACCAAGTGAATTCTAAGGAAAATACAGAAGTCCAGGCAAGATAAACGTGTGGCATATGTGAATGCCAATTTGGGCAACATGTTTATTTAAACTTGTATGAAATGAAGCTAAATATGGTATTTTCTAAATGCTGAACATATCCAACAAATGGCCCACTCCAACGTAAAAACTTACAACAGCCAAACCACAAAGCAGGAATCCCAAGGTTACCAATTTGATCATGAAGTTAATTGACATACATTTTCTCTACAATTTCTATAATGTTATCACAGAAATTTTGATGTAAGCCTAACAAATGAAGCACAAATTATTTTGAACAACCAACAGCTACTTATATCGCGAATGCATTGAATCAATTAAAGCTTTGGATCTATAAAAGCATAGCAATACTGTCCTTTCTAAGTCAAAGATGATTTCAATCGATTGAAAGCCATATCAAGTGAAAGTGGACAGGGTGAACAAAACATTAAGAGGCAACGTATCTGTAACTCATGTAAGACAAAAAAACCAATAGTAGGGTGTCAGTTGGTAAAACGGAAGGAAAGAGGAACAAAATCTTCATTTATATAAATGTAATTGTGACATGCAAGAAAAGACTACGAATATTTGATTCATCACCAGAGATGGCTTAGAACCCATTGTTCACCATATAATGGATTTTCCCACTCTGATACTCTATCCGAGGGTTATTAGGTCCTCGACCCCCTCAGTCACTAACACTTTCGATAAGTGCAATGGAATGCATCTATTTATCTATCACCTGACTCAAAATGTGAGCAGGTATGAAAAAGGATCTTATAGGGTCTAAGGTGGGATGATTTATTTCACAGGCGAGGTCTCCTTTTCAAGTCCAGGATGCCTGGCTGCGCCAAAGAAAGGAATAAAGGATGCATATGGGTCCTTTGTGCATGCTCCACTTGTGTTGTGCATGGTCATGAAATAGATGGCTACGCCATAAATATTATTGTTAAAGGCGGGCCTTAAACAAGGCTCAAGGTCTCGCACCATGCCATAACCCAGGAGACAATTTGACATAGTTCTCAAGGCACTAGGCACAAGAGGGGGCCTAGATCTTCGGCGCAAGAAGGCGGGAACCGAATGATTCTTAGGTGCAATGAAAAAACAAAAGCGGAGTAAAATTGAATTTCAATAGATAACAAACATACAGTACACTAATTTGCTACATGTAAACTTGTTGAAGTTAAAAAATAGCATACAGACCTCCATAGCTATTTTACAGTCTTTTTTCTTTTTTTGAAAAACAGCTATTTTACAGTCTTATTAGAAGTTAAATGGTTAGCTTAGAGCTATCAATCAATTTGAAATTAATACCAGGAGAAACTAATATTATAGGGTCCAAATATTTGTGGGTAACACTACTTAGTATCTAGGAGAAGAAAATAAGATATAGTTCATAGCAATAAAAATTACTTTAAATTCATGTACAAAACTTCTTTTTGTTGCAGTTGTTCATTTGTGTTAAATGAACTCTCTTCTCTTTCACTTCTTCGAAAATGATTTTTAGGAGGAGCTTGTCTCCTTTTATATTAGTAGTCACTAGTTGGTAGTAGTTAGCAACTTAGACTTACTAGATTTTCAATTACATACGAAGTTATTGTCTACTTCAGTATTGGTAATTTATAGTTGATATTTCAACTTTTTCATACAATTCAATTTTACAATTTTTTTCACCTAGCATACCATGGATGTGTGCCCCACCCCTTGTGACTTCAATAACTATGGCAAGAAGAGTGATAATTGGCAACCAAAACAATGAAAAATTCATTTCCCATTACAAATGTCTTTTTGTAAGTTGTAACATAGTAAACACGCAAATGCTAGTCTGTTAGAAACCAAACTAAAGTAAATATAAGATAAATGCAAACAAACAGCTAAAAGCCGTTTCCCAAAAGCTTATTAATGAGCGGCCAATGGTAAAAAGATGATCATCCATATTGGAAACAAGCCATCAACCCCAAACAATCATTCAAAGTTCAATACATATCCTCGTGAAGTTCACGAAATGAAGGAGCATAAACACCTTAATAGTCAAAAGCACAAACCAAATATTGCCTTCTGCAAACCAAATACGATACAGCAGCTGAACTTTCGTTCTCAGATGAGATTCTGAGAACCTCAAATAGTAAATAAAAATACAAGCCAACAATGAAGAGGAAAATTAGCAAACAGTGTATATACAAAATCATGTGGAAGAAAATAAAGCATTACATAACAACAAAATCCCATATAATTGTACTCCAGAATAGAAGCCAAAGCTAAAAACTGAGAACCTAACATAAGAAATTGGGAAAACAATACCTGTAAAAAACTGAGGAAACTTAACAGGCAAAATCACAGCTTCCTGTAGAGCCTGTTTGGCGCTCTCAAGTCCAGCCACATCATTCCACTTAACATTAGGCTTTTCCCTGATGATCGCAGAGTTCAACCCAGCTCTCAATTTAGCCTGCTCAGGATCTTCTCCGTCTTCTCCATCCTTAGGTTTGGTCTTAGGTTTCGTAGCAACAGCAGCATCGCCATTAGACGCAGGACCAGGGCCGCCTTCATCAAGCACAGCACGGATCTCTTCAGCACGACGAAGATACTGGGTGAATTTCTGAGTAATAGCTTCCCTAATATTGTTATTCTTCTCGTATTTCAAGTGGGTCTTGAAGTACTCGAGTGCGTTCATGTACAGCGGAAAAGCCTTGGCATAGTTAGCGGCATTATCTTCTTGAACGGCTTGCCTCACGTACTCTATGGCTTTCTCTTTGAAATTGCTGTACATCTCTTAGCGAAATCAGGATCAATCACAGCCGATCGCATGTGAATTTGGGGAACCCTAGAATTAGAAATGGAGTGATTGAGTGATTGGGTGATCAATCGATGAAGAGATGAAATTGAATTCCGGTAAATAATCGAAGTCCAATCGAAGAGGAAAGGGAGAAAGCGGGGTGATTCTGATTGGTTGTGATGCTCATGACCCGAAATCCATTTTAATTTGTAATTAAAAAAGTCGGAAGCATATTCTCCGTCAATTTTATTCGGAATTTCACTTTCAACTGCAATTTAATGTTGATATAATGTTATTATTTCCAACAATTTACTGCAAAATTTACATAAAATTATAATTATATTATTTTATTATTTCTACTTAATATTATTATTATTTTTTTATTTTTATATGACATTTTACACTAAATCAACAAACAATAAATAAAAAATAATATAATATTATTTAATATTACTATCGTACAACATTAGTGTTGTGTTGACAACACTAAAATATAGTGTTGAAATTTGATATAGATTGGTGCACAAACCTCATATTTAATGTGGGGTTGGAGACAGTCTTATAGCAAATTTACACTTGTGCTATTTACTATGATATCTATAGTGTGTCAATGATCATGAGTTGGGTTAGGTCGGGTTTGAGCCAAGCGTAGCGGGCTTTAATATAATAAGGCTAATCTTAAACTCAACCCAACTCGTTTTAAATTTTATCAGATTTGATTGAATTGGGTCGGGTTAGGCTAAGTTGGATTTCGAGTTGAGTAAATAAAATCTATAACAATAATAATATAATTTTATATTAAAATTATATTAAAAATTTGACTATATAATAAATATTTTACATAAACATATTGAAATTTAACACTAAAACATGAACTTTACAAATGAGTATGTGACGAAACCTTTTTTGATGAGTAATATTTTCATCTTTCAAATTTGATGATTAATAATAATATAATATTGTATATAGAAAAAATATTTTATATAAAATTTATGTTGGTTAGATTGTCCATTAAAATTTTTTACTCAACCTAAACCCAACTCATTTATCTTACGGGCTTTATCAGGTTCGGGCTGGGCAAGCCTAAGAATAAAAAATAGCTTCCCAAACCTGTCCCATTATCTACGGGTTAGGGCGGGTAGTCTAGTGTGTCTCAATCGTTCTGTCTGTTGGTAATCGCTCTCTATGTCGATGGTCTGTCCCTCCCATTTGGTGGTCGTTCTCGCTCTGTCCAATAACCTCTCTCGGTCATATCTCTCTGCGACGGCGCTCTCTCTCGGTGGTCGTTCTTTCTCTCTTTCTCTTCCTTGATGGCCATTCTTCAAACACAGATGTGAGATCTCTCCCCTTTCCAGTCTCACTACAACCACGCTCTCTCTACCTGTGGCTGTTCTTTCTCTTTTTCTCTCTGACGGCCGTTCTTCAAACACAGATCTAAGATCTCTTCCCTTTCCCTGTCTTCTATGACGGCACTTTCTCTCTCCACAATTGATCTCTCTCGTTTCCCTCTCCCGACGCACTCGTTTTCCCTCTCTCTACTAGCGTTTAAATCTCTCTCTTCAACAATATCTCTTTTCTCTCTCCCCTGCGATCTCTATCTAAGTCTCTCTTGGTGCACTCTCCTCCTCAGTTGTCGGTTGTGGACTCTTATCGGTGATGGAAGACAAAGGAGGTCAAGTCGTTGGTGGTGGTGATTGGAAGTTTGAGATGTGTCGGCGAGTTTTACCGAAATTGAATTTTCAATATTTTGCTGATGAAAACCACGTGTTGATCGCCTGACTTTTCAATATTGATGACATGTTGGCGAGTGCATCATATTCTCTCTAGTGTGACTAGTACTTTAGGATTTAGGAAGCTATGAAATTTATTTTAGACAAATTCAAAGAGTTTTAGGATTTAGGAAGCTATGAAATTTATTTTAGACAAATTCAAAGAGTTGAGAGGAAAAGTTGAAAGTTCAAGGGACTAAGTGCTATTAGAGCCAACTTCGGAGAACTTTGGATGCATTTGTCTTAAGAATAAGTTGTTTTAAATAATAATGATAATATTACATAAAAGAGAGGTGTAAGGTATACAATTTTCTCTTAAAAAATTGACTACATATACTAAGTTTAGATTTGCAAGGTAGTTAGTAATAATTGATACGGTATAAACCCAAACAGGATAATCTTGAGCATAAAATCCAAACTTCGTAATTTATTAGTTAATGACATTAGGGATTACTCACACATCACATTACACGTATAGAATTCAGCAAACAACCTTCATTGATGAAAACAAAGCAATTCAACCCTTAAACTCACAATTGTTTTCCCATTTTCCGCATGAAAAAATTTGGAAAATTGAATAAATTATTTGCTCAAATCTCAATCATTCTAGATCTCAACTCAACATCATACCATCATCAAACATTCAAAATGATAACTTAAGATTCCCATTTCATCTCCCACCAGATAAGAACTCCACAGCACAACTAATCTTCACAGCAAATCTCTCATATCAACGGACAGTCAAACTTGAAAATCAACCCTTTAAATTGAGCTTCTTTTCAGCCTTCACTTTCCCCATCTTCCATTGAATCTTGAGCTTCCTTCTTGTCTTCAAAGCCATGAATTGCCCATTTCTCAACCAAACTCTTCACCCGAATTTCATTCGCATTTGCAATGCTTACTTCACTTTCTTGTAGCAGAACCCAATTCTCCCTTTAGCCCTTTTTCACTGTTCTGAGATTTAGTCGAAAGATTCAAGTTTGATTGGTAAAGTTTTGAGCTTTAAGTGATTCAGAGTTGCTGCTCTGCCCGCTTGTGAAGTTCTCGTCTCTAATCGCTGTTTCTGGATGGTAAAATCTATAGAGTGTGAAGATGGATCTGACGCAAAACTCCGGCCCAATTTCCGGTGGCGGGATTTAGCAGCTCCAGTACTCCGGGCGGCTGATTTCAGTGCTCCGATGAAGAGGTCAGTTCGTCCATTCTTTAGTCTCCTTTTGCTGATTACATTGGCTCTCACTCTCAGCTGCCGGATCTTCGGCGGCGGGTTCTACTTCAGCCCAATTGTGTCCGCCGACAGTGCAATAGTTCCCCCTCCAGCCCCGCCGGTCTTCAACTCAACACTCCTCAAACACGCCGCCATTGAAATCGGCGCAGAGAAAGCAAAGCGAGAAATCGAAAGCCTGCTAGAAGGTAAAATTACTAACCGAGGCCTGAATTTTGCCACTTGGAGAAGCTCTAGAGCCCATGGCTTAAGAGCAAATAGAACCTCCCGAGGCACACAAGTAATGCTGAGATCACCCAAATTTTACCGCTATTGGCTCGATTTCAGAAGAATTCTGCAAAACTGGTCAAAGACTAAGAAATACCAACCCGACATTATGAACGAATTGGTCAAACTCATCAAACGCCCTATCGATACCCACAACGGCTTTGTTGCTTCAAACAAGAAATACGCTTCTTGTGCTGTAGTAGGCAACAGCGGGATTCTCCTGCAGCGACAGTTCGGGTCTCTAATCGACAGCCACGAGTTTGTAATCCGGTTAAACAACGCCAGAATCGCAAATTTCAACAGCTACGTGGGCTCTAAAACCAATCTATCGTTTGTCAATAGCAACATTTTGCACCTTTGTGGGCGCAGACAAGGCTGCTACTGCCACCCCTATGGGGCAAATGTCCCTATTGCGATGTACGTTTGCCAGCCTCTGCATTTGCTGGATTACATTGTGTGCAACTCGAGTCACAAATCGCCTTTGATTGTGACTGATGGGCGGTTCGACGTGTTGTGTTCGAGGATTGTGAAGTACTATTCGTTGAGGGTGTTTTTGGAGGGTGGAAAGGGGTTAGAGGAGTGGGGGAAGGCTCATGATGGGTCCTTGTTTCACTACTCTTCGGGTTTTCAGGCTGTGATGTTGGCTGTCGGGGTTTGTGAGAGGGTTAGCTTGTTCGGGTTTGGGAAAATGGAGGGGGCGAAGCATCATTATCATAGTAACCAGAAGAGTGAGCTGAGTTTGCATGACTATGAGGGGGAGTACGAGTTTTATCGGGATTTGGTGAATAATACGAGGGGGATTCCGTTTGTTTCGAGCGGTTTTCAGTTCCCTCCTGTTGTGATTTATAGGTGAAAGGTGATTTGTTGTAATGGAAAAAGGAAAGAAATACAAATGTCAAATATTGTTTAGCAGTTAGATAATATTCTTTGAATAGTGGCCTTGCTATTATAGCACAGGCACATTATATGTGTAGCTTTAAACCTGCATGATGATTTGAGATTTGCACGCTCTCTCTATTAGAGTTCCTTACAAGAAAGTTCTGATAGCTAGAGCGTGCAAGTCGAGTGCTTTGTTTCAGTTTTCATGAAGTTGTAAACACATTACTCGTGACACTGAAGCTGTCCATACCAAAATGCCTGCAAGAAGGCAAGACCAATACTTGTAAAACATACTGTTATGCTCGCACTTGTAAAACTACCGCTCTTTCACGCCATTCTAAAGCCTCTCCTACAAACAGTATTCACTTGGACTTGTACCTTATTCATGCATAACCCCATAAACAAAAAGGGAAAGTGAACAAAAATACCCACTGATTTATAGCTTCTCATATGAAAATCAATTCCTAATTCCTTATACGTGATTAGTCTCTTCTTCTCTCCACTTCTAATTCTCTGCTCTCTTTCCCTCTGCGAAACCAGATCTCCAGCGACCCCTCACTTGCCATCAAAACATCGAAGCCCCACCGCCGTATCTCGCCGTCCCCAAATCAAATCTCTGCCTTTTCTTCTTGTTTTTTTTTTTGTTTTTGGTTGCTCAATTTTTCGGCGATTTTTGGTTCTGGAGGGGGGGTTGTGTTTTCGCCGGAAAACAGGCGTCGGGCGGTGTTTACTCGCCGGATCTATGGTGGAATGAATAAATCGGCGGGGGGTTCAGTTTTCACCAGAAAACGACACCTGGCAGCATTTTCTCGCTGGATCTACCGCAAAATGAACAGATCGGTGCGCGAGAGGAAACATTCGGCGAAATCGGCGGCGGGAGAACCAAATCTGGCGGACGTTTAGTTTTCGCCGAAAATCGGCGTTGGGCGGTGATTTCTCGCCGGATCTACGATCGAATGAACGGATCAGCGGGGGGAGGGGAAAAAATCGGAGAAATTGACAATAATTTGGATTTTCCACCGGATTATCGATTTCCCGGTCGCCGGCGGTTCGCCGGAGGGTTTACCGCCACGGTCTGATGAAATTACGTTTCTGCAGTAAAGAATACCCAAAAAGCATACGTTAAAAATAGTATACTAATTTTAAAACGGTATACTAATCTAAACCTAGTTTACAACAAATAAAAAGTATACCAAAAATAAAAATCAGTCAAACTCAATTAATAGATATACTAATTAATATATTGAAAGCAAAATCAATATACTAAATCATAAAAATAAAAAATTAGAAAATAGTATATCAATTTAAATAAAAAATAAAATACCGCTAGTAAAAACAATAACCGAAAAAGTAAAAAGTTAATATACTAATTTTATATTAAAAATAAAAAATTATAAATAAAAAATAAAAAATAATATACTTATTTATATACAAACTATAAAAATAATATACCTATTTGATATGCCGAACATAAAGTTAGTCAAAAAATCTTGTTTTTTTACAAAATATTCTAAAATAACATATTTATGTATTATTAAAATCCACTTACTTTTTATGAAATTTACAACACTTCCCTTACCTTTTAAGGCATTTACAACACTTTCCCCCTCCGCTTATTCTTTAGAGATGGCCCCTAAATTGGTAGTCTTCAAAGAGTATACTACACAATATTTAACTTAAAACGTATAGCTACGCAAAAGACAACACCAAAACCACAGTTCCGTTGATAACAACATTGATAGAAGGATGCAGACCACATGGTTCACATCTACAACAAACCCCATTACAAAACGTGCTTCATAGCTATTATGTACAACAAAATCCATTGCAAAAGGCACTTTGCAGACTTCCTTAACTTAGGATTTAAGTTACAAAAGCTCCAAAAACTACTTCTCTACCCTCAAGGCTCTGCTGTGTCAATTATCACATTCTTCTCTTTGTACTTCACTTCTACGAGAAACCTCATACATGTCTGCACATTGCATTAACAACTCTAATTAAAAAAAACCCCTTATAAACATAACAAAGAAGACTTGAGGTGTGAACCTGTCTCGGGTCGTACACAGCATACTCATTGTACTCCAGGGGGCTATCTTTATGTTCTGAAGGTATTAACCGCCCACACGGAACAGTTATGCCGTCTCTCCACATGAAGTGTCCCGACTCATCTGTCTTCTTCCTCCCTAGCCCTTTCGCTCCCATCTTCTTCTTCTCTTCCATCGGCTTTGTATCCTGAAACATCGCCACAATTTCAGCATGTGTTCCGAAACAAGTAACCTCATCTGGGTCTCAAAATACAAGACAAACAAACCTCGGGTGGCGAGGAAAGCTCGGTTATCTCATCTCCGCAAGAAGCCACAGCCAGAACCAAGAATCCTTCGGGTCTATCGAAGGCAGTGAAACCGTACCTTGCAGCTTCTGCTGCAGCATCAGAGCACACTACCGCCTTCCCAAACTGTTAATACAACTCTTTCTATGAGAAAAAGGCAGAAACCGAACCTAGTGAAAGGGTTGATTTTACCATGTAACCAGGCACTGGAAGGGAACAGGCAGCTGGCAAGAACCCTTTGTGTAGATGCCTCAACAGATTCGAGCTTCGAGTTCCTGCAAAAAGGAAACAATCACTTCAATTTCCACAGCTGGGATAATTATTTCGGGCAATGCTACCAGATATCTTACCACACCACAAGAGCAGTTTGTTCGGTAGCTTCTTGATTTCATCCATTGAAGGGCCTGCACTTGATTCAACCTCAAAAATGTTCTCTACTGACACCCCATATTCCTGAATCATGGCAATACAAACAACAAAGAAAAAAGTTATAGCAAGACACTCCATAGCAAGTAAAGACTATTTCTGTTTTATGCTTCTGGTGGTCTCACAATGTCTCCAACTTTGATTGGCTCGTATGTGGTCTCGAGATACTTGACAATCATTTTGTAGTCATCAGAATCTTCGTCCAAAGCAGAAATCGAGCACTTCAACTTGTTGTAGCAAGCAGACAGGGGATCATCAAGCGTTGAACCCGACATATCTCCAATCAGATGAGAAGCCACAGTTATGTCACGTGTAGTTTCAAATGCCGCAGCAACCTGTACATAAAATCACAATTCTCAGAAGCAGAATTGGGATATTTTTTTAGCCAAAAACCAGTATGTACATTATCAGCAAGCTCATCAAAGTCTCCGAGAATCATAGGCCGGGTAGAGTGCATAAGAGTGAACCATCTCTGGCTATAATCCGACCAAATCGGCTCTGCCTTTGGTCCACTGGCTTTCATTGTTTTCACTGCTTCGACAAACTGAAGTAGCACTTCCTCGCCTAAACCACAAGAACAACATTGCCAATGTGAGCCAACAGAACCGAAAATTCATAAATTTTAAGGAAGAAGGTCTCACATCCCTGCAGGTGCAAATCTGACAGCATAGCCATAGGCAAATCCGGTGCATCCAAACCCATCTCCATCAAAGCATACCGGTAAATCTCTTGGCTGCACAACACTTTCATGAAATTAGCAACCTTGGGCTCGAGTTTGCAATGTGCAGATGCAACCCCTAGCTGCCTGAGCCCCAGCCCACCATGCCTCACATCAACTCCATCATCCTGTTCAAAAACTCCTTAAAAAACTTAGTTTTGAAAAACTCCTTAAAAGACTTATCCCAAAAAAAGATTAAATCAAGCAAGCAGTATCACGGATTAAACCATATCAATAGGATAAAATTTGGATCGCTTCTTTTCAATCTTCTTCTCCCTTTCCCAGGGTTCGAATTCATTGCCAGTTATCTCGTGAAATAGCCTCGCAAACTCCTTGATTGCATCATTCACATTTTCCCACTCCTCGACCCGTTCCTCAGAGTTCGGGTCATCGCCCACTTTCCCTCTCTTGAAGTACAAGTGCAGGTTAGTTTCGGGGACCGTGATCAGTTGCATAATACAAAACTTGTTTATTTCTTGTCCCATATCGCAAATAGAGAATGCGCAGTTGTACAGTATCCCGTCTTTTTCAAGTATCTGTCCGCCTCTTTCCCGCAATTTGCTGTCCAAATGGACCCCTCTTTTGCCATATAGTTTCATCTGCATTAACCAGTCACTATCGATGAACCTGAACCGAATTGAACCAACTAAAATGTAGTTGGAAATGTGAGTTTACTTGTGCAGAGAGGGATTCAATGGCTTCTTCACTCGGGTCTTGTTTATCCCATGGAATTCCTTTGCCATCCACAGCAAGGTCAGAGGCAACATCGTAAGCTTCCATAGGCTGAGGTTCTTGCTTCTCGATGCTGTCCACTAGCCATTGTTCCCCAATTATAGGCACACCCCTTTCCCTATGAAAGGACTTACAAGTCAAAATTCTGGTGATTTCAGTTTTGTGTAGCGAAAAGCGTTCAATTGCTTACATTGCTTCGGTTAATTTGGAAGAACCTCCTCGTTCTCGTTCAGAGGGTGCAATGACAAGGCAAGTTACTCCTACAGAGACATGGAACAAAAACTATTGACCTATAACAAAAACAAGAACTAAACTAGCTTAAAATACACCTAACTTACCCATAACTGAATTCGAGACTTGTCCTCCATATTTCTCTATTTCTTTTCGCCAGTATTGCTGTGCACCATATAGTGACAACATTAATTCATATATAGTGTAAAGATGGCAAAATGACATTTGACCTCAAATTGAGTAGCTGAATAAGCATACTTACGTGGGTTCGAGAGAGACGGCTGGATAAAGTAATCATCATTCCCGCAAAAGGCTTAGATGGGGCAACTAACTCTTGCCTAGGCCGCTGGCTTGGGTCCTGATACTTCTTAAGCAACTACACATACAACAAGATGAGGCATTTAGTTCCAAAAAATAAGAGAAG
>CAOJBJ011002213.1:0-13037 GCA_948291685.1 Euphorbia celastroides | reverse complement strand
CTCGGGGCGTGACTTGGGGCGATGTCCGGGCTCGGGGCGTGACTTGGGGCGATGTCCCCATCAGTTGTAGGAAAAATCTATAATTCGATTTTTTTTCGTTAAAAGTATGTCATCATGAATCTTGTTTTAAAGATAAAAATAAGACGAACAAAAAATTCTAAATAACCGAGTCCAAAAAATCAACGGTTTGAGAGATATAGCGATTTTAAGATTCAAAAATCAAAATTAATGAAGAGAGAGAAGACTGATAGTGACATCTGGAAAGAGGGAATGAGGGTACAGAAAAGGACAAAAAAAAGGGGTAAAAACATAATTAAAAAGTTGAAAGTCACATAAACAATAATAAGTATAGCCTTGATATAAAGTTAATAATATTTTAAAAGTTAGAGTGTATGATACAATTTTTCTATAGAAAAGCAATTAATATTTATGAATTATATTTTATTGATAAAGGTACTAAAGGACGTTGAAATTTTTTAGAATTTATATTTTTCATAAGGTGTTGTTATGCTACTTTCAAATTATTGTTGCATTTTTTTATGTAGAAGACTGTTGATAGAAACATTAATTGAATATGAAGCCTGTTTGATATTTCTGTTAGATCTATCGTCCCTACAAGTTGGTCACATAAATTTTTCATATAATGTTATGTTTTGGATTTGGATAACACATTATAGTTCTTTATACTAATAAGTTGAGAACTATTCAAATTGCTTTCTCAATACTATAATTTATTGTTTTTAGAAAAAGCTTCAAAATGGAGCTTTCCGGAAAAATAGATTGAAAAATCAATTTTAAACAGGCACTTTTGCTAAGAAATGACAAACTTAATTCACTAACCTCGGCACAAATATGATCTATAAATGAAAAAATTATTTTGACAAAAACGCTCCTTGCTAAAGATAAAATACCTATTTCATTATTTCCAACCCGAGCTACTATAAGAGAATTTATTTTTAAAATAATACGCAATTAAAAAATATTTTTATATTACACATGCATTCGTGAAAAATGATAATCCACACGATGTTGTACTCAGCATGCTGACTCCGATTAACACCATTTTATTAGGAGGAAAAACAAGTTCTTCCTATTTTCTTAGTTTTTTTTTCGATTTTCAAGTACTCTAAAACTATGGGAAAATGATGGTATGCATGCCTAGCTACATGATTGTAATTCATGTTTATCGAATGACTGGAACGGTGTGTGTCTCCTTCCGGTTTCATTAGTGTTTTCACTCTTTAAAATTTTTTGTTGTCATCGGAATCCCAATTTTTCAAATTTTGCTTGTGTCAATCACATTTCTACCCTATGCAATTTTATTAGTTAAAGACTAACTAGTTTAATATATAAGGTTTGTTCATGTATTTTCTGAAAATAAATAACTAGTAAAAATGTTTAGAAATATTTTGTAGTTATAAATTTCTAACTCCTAAATACATTGCCAAACCCCCATTACAAAATGGTCACATGTCATGTGAAAACGATCTATGGGCACAAATAATGTGCGACGTGTAAAACAACGAGAGGACTGTATCGCAAAGAGTTTAGCAACAGCGTAACGGTAACAAGTGAACCTATATAAAGCTGAAGAAGTTAAATTAGGAATAGCGCTAAAATCAAAAAGGGCGGGAAACAGAGAAAGAATGTGTATTTTACCAAGTATTTTGGTTTTTACAAAGTATTTTGCTTTCTTGGTTTCGTAATTCAAATCGAGAAGAGAATCAAATAGAGGAGTGGGAGCTTCAGCGGCCACCGGAGAATTGACCAAAAAGCAAGGCCAAGCCACCACGTAAGGATCGTAAACAAGAACCGCCGGTTCCGTCGATACCATTAAACGAGTATTTTAGTAGCGATTTTTCGAATGAAGAGATTTCTTCTGTTCTAGAAGAATGCGGAAGGGACTACGATGAAGCCTTTAAGAGACTCAATGCCAGGCTCGATTCTCAAGGTCACTTTGTTTTATGCTGGCCTTTTCTTTATTTTGTGCTTTTCTTGCCAATGTGATTGCTCTGTTTTTTGAATTCTTGGCTTGATTTCTTGCCATTTTTTTCTTTCGCCTATAGATATACTCTTAATTGAAGGAACATTAGCATTGTTAATTTGGATTTCGATATCCTGCGCATGAAGAAAAATCTGGAAAGAGGATGTAAACGAGGTGGAATGTATTGTAAGAGGAGGAATAGGATGTAGCAAATTGAGCAGAAACGATCGTTTCTTTAATCTGAAAACCAGATCTGTAGTTTCTGAAACATATTTGATTTGATGAAGATAGGGCCAGGAATAAGAAGGTAACGAAATTTTAGGAGATAAATAGGGATTGAGAAACTACC
Organism: Euphorbia celastroides; assembly: GCA_948291685.1. Lineage (NCBI taxonomy): Eukaryota > Viridiplantae > Streptophyta > Magnoliopsida > Malpighiales > Euphorbiaceae > Euphorbia > Euphorbia celastroides. Next base: position 10,704 of record CAOJBJ011002213.1, on the reverse strand, counting down.
ATACCAGGGTTATTATGCTAGAAAAGAAAAGGAATCTAAAGTTGTATAGCGAAGCAAAAGAAGATAGGTACAGGTTATATGAAAGTTTACAAGTATAACGAAATTTTAAATTATTCATAATATGTTCTTCCCCTTTTAAGGTAGAGCCAAGTTCATGTGGTACTGCCTTGAAGAAAGTGAGGGCTGCTTTTAGGCTGCCTAAACTCTTCTCACTACAGAAAGGTGACAAAACGGGTTAAATGTTGCGAATTATGAACCACACTAACACTGCTTAAGTTATGCAGTTGGAAGTTTGATGGTCAAAGTTATTGTTAACTGTCTTAACTATTGCATACTTTAGTTTTTATGTTTGAAAACTTTGTCATACTGCTCCTTACTCAAAAGGTTAAATAGTGGTTCTAAATTGTGTAGATCAATTTCAAAAAGTGAAGCCAAAACGTGGAAGAAGAAACCAGGTATACTCTTGTACAAAAACCTACTTGCGTCTTTCCTGATTTTGGCTTGAATTTCACTTTTTTTTTCTCAATTTTGGTATCTCTGTATACTTATGTGATATTTAACTGGATCTAATGATTGTGTTGGTCCATTAGGAACATACAATATGGGTCAGAGGGGGTGAATGACCCTTTTTCGCGCGGAAGCAGTTTGACAATTCGAATTTCTCTTCGGGTCTGAATGCAGGCAGATAATATGAACTATGAAAATTAAATTGCACAAACGATTTTATCCTGGTCCGGCCCCGCCTACTCCAGTCCCCAGAACTCCTGTTGGGCTTTAATCCACTATTGGTATTCTTTACGGGCAGAAGACAAACCTTTACAATTGTTACCGGATACAATACCCTTCTCTCCTAGGATATACTATTGAACTTATCCCCAAATCCAACTAAGTCCTTTCACTAGAAGCTGTACTATCCGGAAGTAGGATATACCATTGATCTTATCCCCAAGATCAACTAAGTCCTTTTCTTCGTAGGATGTACCATTCCAAATCTCTCACTAGATCGAATGTGACATACCTTTCAGGTTGAGAATGAGCCTTTATATAGGCTAAAAGTAGTCCTAATTAGGGTAGAACTGGTATTCCTGTTTAGAGATAAATAGGATATTATAAGATAATATCAAATAGGAATTTTCCCTCAATTAAGAGATCATAATTAATGACATAATTTCTCATATTGTTATCATCTACGTAGCTTGTATTCAAGCTATCTTTACTATTAAAAGTTGTTCAAATAAATAAAGGATGAACATAGTTAACTAGAGTGAGGATACATTGTTCTAGTTTCACCTAGATGAGAACTATTTAGATTCATACTCTTTAGTTTTAACCTTTATTAATACATTAAAATAAAAAAATTGCTCGATTGTAAGTTAGATAAGTGTTTAAAGTTACATTTTTTCAACTTATTTTTTATTTAGTTTAGTTTAATTCAACTTTATTAAGTATCAATAAATTTTTGAAGTTCAATGAATTTCAATTAATTTCATATAAGTTTTAGTTTCATTAAGAAGTAATTCTCTTTAACTATCGTTTTTTCGCTTATTTGCTTGTAATCAAATTTGTTAGAAGTACATTAGAGTTTTTTTTTTTTTTGGCTTTTCAGCTTATAAGCTGCCAGAAAGTTAAAAAAACAATAAAAAACACTTTAACAAATTAAAATCTAATTGGAAGTAGCTTTTAAGCCATAAGCAAAAAGAAACAACTCTAAGTTTTAATAAGTTTCTATTGAATTTCAATCATCAAATTTCAATTTAATTTAATTTAATTTTGTCATCCTCTAGTCACTTCAAAAGGATTGTGCCTAAAGTGCTATTATGTAGCGCAAATTCATTTGTTGGTTCAGACTAAAATTGTGACTTCAAAAGTGTCACGGTTCAGGATTTAGAACTGAACTTCCCCGGAGTGGTTTAAGCAAGCATAAATTGATTTTTATTAAACGAAGAATACATACTAAAAAACCGATATCTCATTTGAATTACTATGAAATTACAGATTCATTCATTTAATTGTCATCAAGCAATACAGTTCAAACCCAGACGGCCATATAAACTCAAAAGATTAGCAGATTTGGGCCATCAAACCAACATAATCAAGATCATGAAATTCAAGAATCCTTAAGTTCATTGCTCTGTAACTGCACAATTACCATAATCAATAAGCAAACCAATACTCGAAAGTCAAAACAGCAATTCGTCCAGCGGTTTCAGCATAAGAAACATCCTGTAGACTTTGAGGACATCAGTACCTTTTTGAAGAACTCATGTGTGCTTAACTACAGCAAAACACTCTTTCAAGAAACTATCGAGTACCGATAGATAAATGTCTGGAAACGTTCTGTAGTGATCAACATGAGGGGATGACCCGAAATTATGGGACATAACTTTTTTCCCCAATTTCTTCTGCTCCTCGATTAGCGACTCTATCGATTGGTAAGGCACAACTTTGTCAGCTGTGCTATACAAGTAAAGCTGAGGACAAGAGGGCTGGCTGTTCATGAGGACCGACACAACCCTCTTCAACCTCCTGCAATGGTTCCAAAGAAACATGTAGTCGGTATTAGAGCTTCTAAGGATTCAACGAAATGGAGGTTTATAACCAATCATTGGCTCAACGAGTAAAAAGTAAAAGCTGAAATGGTAAAATGGGATTCCTTTTTCTGAAATGTGTTCCTTCTTTAAATGGAGCAAGGCATGAAATGAAGAGAGTAAGAGTACTCACTGATCCACATCAGGCAGCTTCAGCAAAGTGGAGAACAGCTTCTCCAACACCGTTAGTACCACAAATTCAACTGAGAGTGATGCATTTTTCAGTCCCTTAGAATCAGTGGCTTGAATTTTTGAATTATTTGCTTCTTCTGCAACCAAAGTGTTTGTTATGGGGTTGCGTTTCTTCAATATAGCAGCACCAACTCCTGCAGCCCACACCTGCAAACATCTAAGGAAGTCACAAGGTAGCTTAAAGATGATTCAATCAACAAATCATAGGAATAAACAATTTCAGGATTCAGAATACTAGCCACCCAAAATTCTATCAACATATCCATAGCCACCCAAACTTATCAACATGTAAATTTGCTTTCATGAATGTCATTTTCTGGATCTTTACTGAACCGTGTTTCAAAGAGACTTCCAAATAATCTTTCAGCGAATTACGAAACAAGGATGGGGTTATCTCTAAAGCAGCAACAGCTGAATATTTTATTGAAGAAAAAATTCAAGGTCAGTGAAGGCACACAATAATACGGTACTTAGTACAGATTCAGTATTATGAACAGGTCCTAATCTCATTCTAAGTTATTTAAGGAACAGGTCAGTCATGGCCAGGCAAAACTTAGTTTAGTGACATCTCAGGTAAGGATTTGAATTTATCTTCATCATGAACTAAATGGATAAATTTTACACTTGAAAAGGGTATTCATATTTTTCACAGCTAATCAAACAAGAACCAAACCAAGAATTGAAGAAAAATCAGGAGGATTCAGAGCTTCAACAAAGGCAAAGGAATCAGCACTCTTCCATAGACCCAAAAAAACAAGAGGCTGAAATACAGAAACCATAAAAGTAAACAACACAATTGCATATTTTATAAAAGATTAATCTTTGAAGGAGGGGCTAGATGTTTTCTTGTTTTGGGTAGATCTGACTAACAACTAGTATAAGCTTTTCTTCAATTAAGGCCAAGCTAACAGCTCGATTGCAATGCTTAATAACCAATAAATCAACTAAAACATGATATGAACACATACAACATCAAGAATCAGAAACTAAAAGTAGCATTAGCAAAATATAAACTACACATCAACGTAAACCAAATCATTAGACAATCGTGCTCAGAAACAAACCTTAGGATCAAAGGCCCCACCGCCTCCAGAATCAACTACACATCCTCTGATCTTCTCCTTTAGATCCTCTCTATCTCGCATCATATCAAGAATATAGCCATATCTGCCAATCAAGAAAGAACCCTAACAAAATCAATTTACCATCAAATATATTGTAATACACAAGCAGAAAATTCAACAAATAGATCAATGAAATCAATCAACCTACACAAGCCAACCCATGTTGCTGAAAGTGTGAAAAAGCAAGTGCCCTTCTCTTCCATCCTCCTCACCCTCTGAAACCCATGAAATTAGCTCATTTGCCAAATCTTTGACCCTTTGCTCAACACTTTTCCCTAAATCGGACTGAAGCAAGTCTCCCGCATCAACAACAAAAGTAACAGCGTGAAATCCTCTCAAATTGTACCATTCAGCGTATTTCCGCAAATGTTTCTGCTGGGCCCCGAGCCAGCCGAGCAAGACTACAGTCGCAACTGGATCTTTGGAACACAAAGCACCCGCTTCTCTATTGACGGAAGCTGGATGCCAAATGAAATTGGGGCTTCCTTGATGAGATTTGAAGCTGAAATTATAATCACTGGTGGGGATCGAAGGGCCGAAAGTGAGAGAAGAGGAAAGAGAAGTGAAAAAACGGAGGGGTTGAGGAGGAGGGACGGGGGGAAATGAAGAGTGAAAGCGCGAAAGCGAACAAAGGATAGGCGTTGAAACGATGTTGCGATTGGCTAATGAGCGATAACAAATTCGAGGAAATTTTGACGCTGAAGGTTTTGATTTAGCGAGAAATTGAAGATTAAAGATCCCGACGGGAGCTTCCATGGCGGAGAAGAAGAGGAAGAGGTCTTCAATTTCGAAGTTGCAATGAACAAAGAAGGTGCTGTTGTTCTTACAATTTCAAATTTGGAAAATGGTGATATTAAGTCAACAGGCGTAACTAATATCTTTCCAATGTTTCTGTTGAGCAATGCACACCGACCACGTGCGACTCCAGTGGTGTGTAAGAAAAAACTCATGCTTTAATGGTGACAATATATTTGTTGACAGAAACTTAATGTAAACGGATAATAAAACAGAGACTATGTACTAAAAAAACCGATATCTCATTCGGATTACTATAAAAATTATACAAATTCACTCAATTTTTTCATCCAAACCCAGACAGCCATAAAATCTGAAAATATTAACAGATTTGAAGGGGTTCTTTGGTCATCAAACCAACAGAATCAAGAACATGAAAATTCAAGAATCCTGAAGTTCATTACTCTGTAACTGCACAATAACCACAACCAATAAGCAAATCAACACTTAAAAAAAAGTCAAAACAGCAATTCCACCGGCAGTTAGAGGACATCCGTATACCTTTTTGAAGAGCGCTTAACTACAGCAAAACACTCTTTCAAGAAACTATCGAGAATCGACAGATGAATGTCTGGAAATGTTCTGTAGTGATCAACATGAGGGGACGACCCGAAATTATGTGACATTACTTTTTTTCCCCAATTTCTTCTGCTCCTCGATCAGCGACTCTATTAATCGGTAAGGAATAACTTTATCAGCTGTGCTGTACAGGTAAAGTTGAGGGCAAGAGGGCTGGTTATTCCAGAGGACCGACACAATTCTCTTCAACCTCCTGCAATGGTTGGAATGAAACATGTAATAACTATCATAGCTTCTAAGGATTCAACAACATGGAGGTTTATAGCCAAGGGTTCAAATTCAATATGGAGAAATACAAGAAATGGGATTCGTTTTCTTGAAGAGAGTACTCACTGATCCACATCGGGTAGCTTCAGCAAAGTGGAGAACTTTTCCAATAACAATAGCACCACACATTCAACTGATGGCGATGCATTTTTCTGTGCCTTGGACTCAGTGGCTTGAATTTTTGAACCATTTGCTTCTTCTGCAGCCAAAGAGTTTGGTGCAGAGTTGCGCTTCTTCAGTATAGCAGCACCAAATCCAGCAGCCCATGCCTGCAAATATTCAACAACATTACATGCTTGCCTAAAGATTATTAAACCGACAAACCATAGGCATGAGCAATTTCAGGATTCAGCTTATTAGCCACCCGAAATTATATCAACATTTTCTTAGACAACACGAAACTTTATCTCCCAAGGTAGCCAAAAAAAAATAAAGAGAAAAGAAATTAACTTGAGACACAGAGAATTTGCTTTCATGAATGTTATTTTCTTGATCTTTACTGAACTGTGTTTCCAAGGAGACTTCAAAATAATCTTTTAAGTGAATTACGAAACTAAGATAGTTGTCCCGAAAGCAATGACAGCTGATTATTTTATAATTAAAGAAAAAGGTTAAAGGCAGGAAAGGTGCATTATAGGGTACATCACTCAAACAGATCCAGCATTATGGACAGGTCATTGCATCATTGAGTTATTTAAGGAACAGTTCAAGTCAGTCATGGCCAAGCAAAGTTGATTTAGTTACATTTTAGGCAAGGATTTAAATTCATCCTCATCATGAACTGACTGAATAATTTTTGCACTTGAAAAGGGTATTACATTCTTCATATCTAATCAAACAAGATCTGAACCAAAAATTCAAGAAAAAACAGGAGGATTAAGAGCTTCAACAAGGCAAAGGAATCAGCACTCCAGAAACCAAAGAAACAAGAGCCGAAATACAGAAACCAAAAAAGTAAACTAACGCGGTTGCATGTTTTATAAAAGATTAATCTTTGAAGGAGGTGCTAATTGTTTTCTTGTTTTTGGTAGATCTGGTATAAACTTTCCTTCAATTAAGGCCAAAACTCACCGCAAGATTGCAATTCTCAATAACCAACCAATCAACCAAAACATGATAAAGACACAAACCAACACATCAAGAATTAGAAACTAACAGTAGCAATAGCAAATATATATGAATATATCCACACTTTCTACATAAACTTCACATCAACGTTGACCAAATTATTAGACAATCGTGCTTAGCAACAAACCTTGGGATCAAAGGCCCCACCGCCTCCAGAATCAACTACACTTCCTCTGATCTTCTCCTTTAGATCCTCTCTATCTCGCATCATATCAAGAATGTAGCCATATCTGAAGTTCAAGAAAGAAACCTAATAAAATTCCTTTACCATCAAATAAATTGTAACACACAAATGCACAAATGAAATCGATCAACCTACACAAATTGCAGTAATGTCGTTGTTGTATTTAATTTTGTTTAGTTTTATATCTGGCTGAATATAGATGCTTTAAAAAGAGTTTAGTTTCTTTGTCAAAGACTACTTTTTACCTTTCCTACTTCAAAAACTAATTCTGGACGTTTGTTTTTCTTAGTAAACAGATATGTTACCTGTTCTGAAAATGCAAACGATATCATTAACAGCAATAACTACCAGTAACATCAATCATTAGAGTCAATGAGTCCTAACTAAGATCTTAGGCAGCCTCTGTAAATGGCAAAATATATAGAGATTTATTTGCAATATACCAAGAAAAAGTCAATGTTGTACTAGTATTTTGTTTAAGTTTATTAACTTATTTGGTTATTATGAAGAATTTCACTAACTGGTTATGATTAACTGGTTAACTGGCTCGAATCTACGTGGTCTTGCTGTCCAACGGCGGAGGAAGTTGAAAGTCCGAATGAAAATGGGGCAACTAATTCAAAAATCCGTTGGAAGGCGCGTAGATGATGTAAACACTTGCCTGGCTTTGAAGCTGCCACAACTCCCAACATACGCCCACCACTCATCCCTTCACTACAAATATCCCATTTCTGTTCTACAATTTCCAGCTTCTACTTCCACTGTTTTCTGATTAGGTTTTGGGGGGGGGCGGATTCAATGTCTTCTTCTTCATTTGCCCTGTCCCCTTCTTTGAGGTTCATTGCGCCTGTCAGATTAGCTCACTGCAGTAAGCTTCTTTCTTATTTATATTCTAAATCGTTGATACCTGATTGTTTGTTATAGTTGTATTCGAATTGGGCTTATTTTGGGTTTTCTTTCTTTGCGCCTCAAGGGAGCAAATGTGTGATTAATAGGAGAGCCTTTGCTTTCAAAGGAATTATGGCTTCTGGGGTCTCGGTTGTGGGTTCTTCTTTAGTCACTGAACCTGCTGCAGGTCAGTTCTTGCAATTAAGCTACTTCTGTTTCTTTGTTTTGCTATTTCTATCTCTGATTTTTCATTTTCTACTAATTTGTCAGTTTAGGTTTTGAACTCTTACTGTAGTAAAATTGGACTCTCGTTTTGATATAGGACTTGAGAAATTGCCATTCAAGCCTGAAGGATATAACTACTGGACGTGGAGACGTCACAAAATACATTATGTAGTACAAGGAGAAGGGGTTCCTATTGTTCTTATTCATGGTTTTGGTGCTTCTGCTTTTCATTGGAGGTATTCCAAACTTCCACGCTTTTGTGTCTTTATGAATTAAACTTGCTTTCAACACGTGCAGCCAAGCACTAATCTTAGCATCGTTAAGTATATGATGCAAACTTCATTCGAACAACGATACTTATAACCAAAATATTATAAGAGTAAATGCTTGAGATTCAGTAAAAAGGAAAGTAAACGTGTGTGGTCATTCCAATGCTTATTAGTTCTGTTGGGAACAATTTGTAGTGTCAATTTGAACTTCACTTTCGCTGGTTATGATTTCAGACTTAATTTTTGCTACAGACCTTAACAAGAACATCTGTGTTTCAGATACAACATACCTGAGTTGGCAAAAAAGTACAAGGTATATGCTTTGGACTTACTAGGTTTTGGATTGAGCGAGAAAGCTATTATTGAGTATGATGCTGTGGTATGGAGAGATCAAGTTGTGGATTTCTTGAAAGAGGTAGTCAAAGCACCTGCAGTTCTTGTCGGAAACAGGTGATCTTCATGAATAAGCTCTTGTTATTGCATTTTCCTTTACCACTGCTACACTTTTCCATCTTCAAACACATTATAGCTACCGATGAGTGAAACTTTCTGGAGACTAAATAGGCTGCTATTGAGCAACACAACTCACAGCTAGTAGTATTACTAATGTCATTGGACTATCCCAGCTTTGCTACTTGTTCTTTGTGTTGTTTCCTTTCATTACCACACCGTATCACTTATAGACTTTATTAAATAAGCTCTAATAGTCATTTGTGTGCTGTGAGAATTGTCAGCTCTTTAAATACATCGGAAACATAAATGTCCTGACAAAATAGTGAGACTTCACCCAACTTAACATAAAAGGGGCTTCATTATAACTTCACATTAGCACTTGATGTTAACTTTTCATTTCATTTCTTGTAATTAATCATTGATTTTTAAAATAGTACTGTGCCTTTCCCTTAATTTTGGGTTCTTTGAATTACACGTGAGCGTCAATTTGTTAATTTGGATTTCTCAGCGCCGATGGTATATACTAATCGTATCATAGTTTATAGTTAAGTGAACCATTTACTCCTAGAGGCAGCTGAACTAAGTTGTGGATAGCTTAAGATTTTTCTGTGCAAATGGATTAGTATGGTTTCACCTCATAATGAAATCGCTTCAACTTGTCAGCATGCATGTCTATGCTAAGCTGGAATTCATAATAGAAAATTCAGTCTTGTCATGGTCGAAGCAGTGCGTAATGTTGGTCTATATGTAAACAATTACTTGTAACGCTGGAGAAAAAAGTAAACTGTGTTGTCAAAACTACCGCTACAAATAGTCCAATGAGGGAATGAAAATTTCTTCATTTGTCGATATAACCTGTCTCATTGTAACTGTAAATGTGAGAGTTCCTAATTTGTTTTGGCAGTAAATTAGTATATTATCCACTTTCATCCCTGTTATGAAAATTAAAACGAGGTAATGTTTCAGCCTTGGAGGGTTTACGGCTTTGATGTCTGCAGTGGAATTGCCTGAACAAGTGATGGGACTTGTATTGCTAAATTCTGCTGGACAGTTTGGAAATACAAATGGAGAGCCCAAGCAATCTGAAGAATCATCATCCCTGCAAAAGTATATCCTGAAGCCGCTGAAGGAAATTTTCCAGCGGGTAGTTCTTGGGTTTTTGTTTTGGCAATCAAAGCAACCAGCACGAATTGAATCTGTATTGAAGAGTGTAAGTCCGATCCAATGTCAGCCCTTTCTTTATTTTTTGGGGATAATTAAAGTGAATGTTTTCTTTCTTTTGTAGCAATATACCTGATTATTGATTTCTTTGATGTTCAGGTGTATATAAATAGCTCCAATGTAGATGACTATCTTGTAGAATCAATTACAAGACCAGCAGCAGATCCCAATGCTGGAGAAGTTTATTACAGGTGCATATGTGATTCTCTATTTTAAAATGCAAAATTGGACCATGACAGCATTTATTCTTGCATTTCTTTATTTGGTCCATGACAGCATTGAAAATTAATCTTTTACTGCATAGAAGTCAATCCAGTCTGTCAACAACAATTCCTATCCAACAAAAAAATTACAAGGACCAACCGTGGCTAAATTAGTTCGGGTCCAAATTTGGATTTCACATGATCATAAACCAAGTAAAATGTGCATTGGGTCTTTGTGCAGGTTAATGTCTCGGTTCATGTTGAACCAGACCAAGTACACTCTAGACAGTTGCTTAAGCAAGCTGAGATGTCCGCTCTTGTTGCTTTGGGGAGATCTTGATCCATGGGTGGGTCTCACCAAGGCGAACCGAATCAAGGAGTTCTATCCCCAAACCACTCTAGTGAACTTACAGGCCGGTCATTGTCCCCATGATGAAGTTCCAGATCTTGTCAACAGAGCTTTGATCGATTGGTTATCAACAAGAACAGCCGAAGTCTCTCTCCAAACACAGTAGAAGTACAGCTTTCATCTGCTTTGAGGTATTGATGATACTTGTATGCTGCAAGTCCGTTCTGATAAAAACAGAA